>CM024962.1:9036054-9259349 GCA_014282245.1 Rhododendron simsii
GGGTTCATCACAAACGGTTTAGAGACGGAAGGGTGTCACTTGGGTAACGGAGATAAGTTGAGGGGGTCTGTATGGGCGTTTTTAAATGTAAGGGGGTCTTCGTGAGAAAAAGCGATAGTTGAGGGGGTGTTTATGCACTTATACCTTGAAAGATAGAAACAATCACGCCCAAAAAGCGTGATCGTTTCTAGGCAAAACTGAGATGGAAACTCATTTTCCGTGTTCTTCCCTACGTTTTGATCACGCTTTTCCTAAAAAACCGTGAATGTACGTAGATAACGATTACCACCAAACACTGTGATCTTTCATATCTAAAAAATGAGATTGAAAATAGTTAGGCGTGATCTTTTCTGGTTTTTAGATCACGGTTTACGTCTAAAAACGTGGTTAAATGTTCTCATCATCACAGTTTAGAAACGTGATTGAAAAATGCATCTTTTTTTTTTTGCATTTAAAAATACTCGAATCTCTAACCAATAATAAATACATGTAAAATATGTATTCAGCCCGGAGCTATCTTCTCCAAAACAAAAGACATAGCAATACGAAATATGCATATATGCATCACTGATATTGCATCTTGTACAAAACATGTCAGATAGAAACATCATGCCAGAAAGCCTACTTTCTATCTAAGATCAATCAAATTTCTGAAAATGCATAAAAACTGCAGAACAAAAGCTTCAACAAGAAAAAGGACAAAGAAAACTAGAACCACAAGCATGGAGTTATGTCCTAAGCTACAACGAATAGCACTTCGTCATTCTCTGAAGCCAATTTCAAGCACTTCGTCATTCTCAGAGCATGCCTAAATCTAGCAAAAAACAAAAAGTAGCAGCATCAAGAACTCCAAGCAAAAAGTAGCAAAAAACGCATCTTTAGAACCAAACTCAAGCATATATAAGATCAAGAACTCCAAGCAAAAAGTGGCAACATCAATAGAAATAAAAACAGCATCATCAAGCAACAAAAAGTTGTCTCCTGTTCTGCTTTGAAATCCCCACCGAGAAACAGCCCAAATAAAAGCAGAGACATTTCAGTGGGGGTTCCCCAACACTTCAATTTTGTTGTCCTCATTCTTAACTATGTCTCCCACCATATTGTTAAATATGGATTGAATTAGCATTTGCAAGGAAGAATCAGCAATCTCAGAGCAAAAGGTAGAAGTATCCATAGAGCTGCTAATTTCTTTTATTTTCCCAACAATGCACGCTTTTACAACAGTCATGGGTTCCAGTTTTGTCGCTACTGCACTACAGATACAAGTGGCAGATCCCATAGTCTCACAAGCAGCTACAGCATTGAGTAATCACTGTTCTCAAATGGTGGGTTTGCAGCCTTTTCCATTGTTTATGTGATTGTTTCTAATTTTATGGGAAAGATCACAGAGTGGACCACAATGTCAAAATCAGAGGGAGACAAGAGGCAACAAAATTCACTATCATCTATCTTCGAAACTGGGACAAACTTGCATCCAAAAATGACTTAAAAATTGACAGCTTGGTTATCAATTTTCACACTTTTTGGTTGGTACGGTCCAGTTTCATCAAAATTCAAATGGGTTACCATAAAAAATTTCATGGTTCCCAACTACCCAGATACTACCTGAGACCAGTACTTAGAGAGATCATTTCAGTGTAAACTAAACTAATGAACTATCAGAAAATAATCACGCAATTTTTACACCTTAACACTGTAAATTCCAAAAAAAAATACCATTACTGAATCGCTTCTTTTAACTTTGTAACTCTGTATGGCCTTTCTCAAGTTCAGTTTGGCGTTTTCTAAGAGGGAGAAGTTGACCTCATCTTTTGGTTCTTTAGAACCACCACATAAAATACATGAAACTCCAATGAATAAGTTAATAGCCACACTACCATCTAGTAGCAGCTCTCCCAAAACTGATCATCTAAGACTTTCCAAAGCTTGAAACTAATCTCAACACTCCCAATGCAAACACAATTAACAAGCTACAACCTACATTCTTGATGAAAGCCATCTAAACAAACGAAGAGCTTACACATATAAGCTGATTATACTTCGTTCATTACGGACTTTATCCACTCGGCTCGCACTTCATCAATTTCGGCTTTTGTGTAAGTTTTTTTTTCCATTGAGCTGCAATGGATTGAAAAAAAAATACTTACAAGTTAACAGTTCTATTCATAAAGCAATATAAAGAAATACAAGTTAAAAATAAGTCTCACATTTCCTCTGCTTAAGATCCTCTCATCTCTAATCAAATCTTTCATGTATTTCATTACATAGAACCCACATTCCACGTTTGTAGGTTGTTTCAGGCACTATAGACAAATACGATAATTTCAATCAGAAAAAACATAAAACAATTCCAAAAAAACCCAAAAAGAGAGATTGCATTGATACCTCGACTGTTTTCCAATTAATAATTCGACTACTCCGTACTCCCTTACTGCTGTCATAGATTTTGAATGCACTTCAAGGAGGCAATACTTGTAAGAACTGTCAACATAATATGAAGAAAATGGCTCAAACAATAATGCTCAAAGTTCAAAAACTTGCATCTTAATCAAGAGTCTAAGGGGTGAGTGGACTTCCTTATTAATTGAATCCATGTAGTACACTGTTGAAGACGAAAAATAAACGACGCACAATACCCAATGGACCCTAATATGAAACAAGACATAATTAGCTATGACCAATACCCTACGAAGCACGGATACTCTACTTTGGCCTCCGTATCATGTATCGTATCTGTATTGGATACCGATACTCTCGGATACGTATCCGATATGCTTTTTAAAGTATCCTACTTTTAGAATTATTTTTGGGTATCCCGATACGTTTCAGATACGCGCAGATACTCTCGGATACACTCCGGATACGTATCAGCAATAACGAGTTAGACACAGACTGACACTGATGAGGTACTCTTAACACAACAAATGAACACATAATTGACTGCAAGGCACAATGCTGTACTCCATCTTCTACATTCGCAAATTAGTCGACACTTGGATATTTCAAAGCAAGAACACAAGGCCTGCCACATTTGGAAATCAATCCAATGCTGCTGACTATACATATCATGATATAGGTTCTAAGGCATACTAGAACGAGCACCAATTGCCAATGTAAGCACATTCTGCGAATTACAAAAGGAAGGCATGACAAACATTAAAGATGTTTTGTTCTACAGCTTTAGTCTTTAAGAAAAGAAAATTCCATTCCTTCTCCAGGAAACATCTTTAATGCTGTACTGAAGGAAAGTTTTGGCTCAATGTTAGTTATGTCAGATAAGAACTAGGGGGCAACATAAGCAAGCAATAAATCCTTTAGCACAAACAAGGACGATGATAACACAATGACAACCTCCTATGAAGCACAAACAAGGACGCGTGACACGAAAACGACACACTGGAACACAAATTTTTAATACATAAAGGACACGACACGTTGGGGCATATTAAAAAAAATCAATTTTGTATGTTAAAATGATATTACAAATGCTTCTAAAAAAAATAACTGAAAACATAATAACAAGGCTTATGGGTAACCATAAATTGCCTTCATTTGCGTATGCCATTCCAATATTTAAGAGAAGACTTACCTAAGCCTTAACTAAAGCCTATTAGTATTTTGTTTGCATCCCCAACGAATTCCACAAATGCCTATGGACTATAGAGTGTTTCAAGCGTGTTTTAACTGTTTTCATGATCCAAATTAAAACAACTTAAAAGCACAAGAAACTACTAATTGGAGTTTCAAACATGCGTTTGGACTTGGAGAGTGTCCATGGATTGCCGCAGTACAATAAGTATATGCCAATAAGTGACCTTCAATGAGCTGTCTCTGCTTCATATTTCATAACTGATTTGATGCAAAGTCATCCCCTGTACACCTAAGTTTACGTTTCTGCTTCACAAATGTATATAGAGTGCTCCAAGAGTGTTTTAACTGTTTTCACGGTCCAAATTAAAACAACTTAAAAGCACAAGAAACTACTAATTGGAGTTTCAAACATGTGCTTTGGACTTGGAGAGTGTCCATGGATTGCTGCAGTACAATACATATCTGCCTGACCTTCAATGAGGTGTCTCTGCTTCATAATTCATAACTGATTTTGATGCAAAGTCATCACCCGTACTCCTAAGTTTAGGTCTCATTCCGTATAATACTGAAGGAAGCCCAACCTAAGTTTAGGTCTCATTACCTCTTCAATAAAGTAGACAAGTGGATACTTGTTTCCTAAATCTTTTCGTTGGATCTTAATACCTCATCAGGCAAGCCTTTACAAAGGTGCATCTAGGAAAGACAATCCCAAAGGGCGTCATCATGGTTTAACTCAACAGAAGAGGCAAGAGATAAAGGACGCATTTGAGCTTTTCGACACTGATGGGTCAGGTATGGAGGTTTTTTCCTTGGACATGAGAACCTGTATGTGTAGAACTTATTTAGTTCCTTTGATTTCGTCATCTAGGCACTATCGATGCCAAAGAGCTCAACGTCGCAATGAGGTATGGACCATATGGATACTAGTCTTGAGCAGTACAAATGTTGGTGCTATTAATGGAAGGGAAGACTAATTAAACTACATGGCTTTGCGTGGCCATGCAGCCCATTCCATGAGGAGACCTAGGAATAACGATTCCATTCCTACTTCTGGAAACTAAAAACTACCTAAGGCATGTCGGTAAATTCCAGAGCAGCAACATGCAAAAGTCTACTGAATATGTCAAGTACGAAAGGTTGATCGAATACCATTTTGTATGATTTCGAAATGCATTTGTCTCCAGATGAACATGTTAAATGGGTCCCAATTCAGTGTTGTAATCTTGTTTATGTTCCAAGACAAATATGTTCCGGAATCATTTCAAACGGTAGTGATCATTTTTGGCGTCCTTCTTGTTTCCGACTAGTTATGAATGTGAACGGTTTGGATCATCAAATTGAACCCAATAAATGGATCCAATAAGGGCCCACGAACGGGCAAGGACGCTCTAGACCATTTTAATGGCCGGGAGAGGAGCTCACCCAAAATTCAAAAAGGTCGACAAAAGATCCACATTCTAATCCTATGTGCCCAATAAAGAAAGAAATACTCCCACCAGCTACCAGGAAGCAAAGATATTACTGTACTATAATGGGTCCATTCCAGATTGAACGAACCTGGTCCATTTTGTTGCCCATCAATAGTAGTAAAATAGATTAATCTCTTCAACTCCATTTCAACTGCTACCCCATGTTCGGGTCTGAAAGTAGTAGCGGAGAGAAGATTTCTTTGCGAAATCTATCTATAGTATTAATGCAATAAAAATACACGAAAATCTTCATCTCCCATGCGATTTTCCATACCGATGATTAAATCAGAAGACATTTTGGAGAAGGATAATGGAGGAATACAAGAAATCACAGAGAGGGAGTTCACCGTTTCTTCCTTCACGGTGTTGGGGGAGAGAGAAGCTAGAGGCGGCAGCGGCAGCGGCGTGTGGGGTTGAGATCCCGTCCAGTATAGCTACCGTCCAGTCCCGTCCAGTTCGGCCTTTTGTGGGCCCTTTTCGGGCCCACAACATTGATCGGAACCGTTCACATTTTAGAGCTCGTCGAGACCAACGACCATACCAAAAATCATGTTGATCGGATATTGTTTAATATCATTTCAAAATGCATTAATGTTGTCTAAAAAAAGGTGTGAAACACAGGATTACAACCCATCAACACATTTTTTCAAAACTTAATACATTTTGAAATGGTACCAAACGGTATCCGATCAATGTGATTTTCGGTATGATCTTTGGTCTTAACATGCTCTAAAATGTGAACGGTTCCGATCATTGTTGTGGGCCCAAAAAGGGCCCACAAAAGGCCAAACTAAACCGGACTGGAGGGAAACCTCATACTGCACAAGATCTGCCTCCGGGGATGAGTGAGTTTCAACGTGTGAGACTGTGAGTGGAGAGTAATTAGGGCTTATTTTGGGCTAACATGAAGACGTCGTTTTGACACCCTTTCAATTACTTTTCCTTTTCCAAGCGCGCCCAAATGAGCGCAAAAATTCAGAATTTCCCGGTTTTTATCATAATCTTTTATTTCGGCACAAGAGCGAGATCTTTTATCTCATCCTTTATCGTACCGAAGTTTTTTATCAGGCCGCAAGGGTGAGGTCTCTTTCTTTTATCTCACTACACGAGCGAGATCTTTATTCCGCGCTAAAATCTTCCATCACACTGTAAGGGTGATGTCTTTTTTCTTTTATCTCGTCGCAAAAATGAGATCTATTATCTTGCTCTTTTCCATGGCTAAGTATCACTTTTTATCTCAACTTTTAATTTAAACTGAGATTAAAAAGTTAGCCTATAATTTTTTATCACGCTTTTACTGAAAACCATGATCTTTGTGAACCTCCTTAGTAAAGTGACCGTTTGAATAAACACCACAAATTGTCCATCCGGAATGTTAAATTGGCAGTAACCCAATGCGCTCTTTCTTACAGCAAAATATAAGAGAGAGAGAGAGAGAGAGAGAGAGAGAGAGAGAGATATATATATATATATAGTTGGTAGATGAACAAAGATTTACTATCCCAATAGTACTAGGTTTGGAACTGACTCTGACCGTGAGATTCAATTATGTGTCACAACGCGCATTTGCCACTATATATCTAGCTAGTGTTAAAAATCCTTAGTGGTGAGTCATAATTTGATCTTTCAGGTAATCAATGCGGCCAACCCCCACGAAAGAATTGCTTTTTTAGTAGTACTTTTGACCGTGCAATTCAAATGTGTTACAACGCGCATTTGCCACTGTATGTCCGGCCAGAGTTAGAAATCTATATTGATGAGCCATAATTTGGTCGTTAAGCCAATCAATGTGGCCAACCCCCACGAAGGAGCTCGGATGAACTAAACAAGAGGACTGCTTAGACCGACATAAAAAGATTTACTCATCTTTGTAGGGACTATGTTATAAGGAGATCACAAAACTTATTAATGAGACATTTTAGGAAGGACATACATCACTAAAGAATTCAAACCCCTATTTGCAAAGTCTTTTGACTCTTTTTTATACAATTTTCGTAGCCAGAAGTAACACCGGTACTTAAGCCTGTTTTGCAAGAACCGACGCGGAGCTCTCTGATCAACCATCGATATTTTGACAACATTATTACATATACGAATTAGTATTAATTAATAAGAAAAAGACCCATATACAAATAATAGTACTATTAATTACGATTTTGATACCCTGTCGTCCCTCGGGGTGTTGGCCCTATCCGAACCGTCCATGTTAGCATTGGACGACTGATATCTGTTCGGCTGAGTTGATTTAAGTCGTCCATTGCCGAGCGTGGATGAACCGAACGGGGCAAACACTCATGTTATCCCTAAGCGACAGCAGGTCCCCTTTTCTATTACTCCCTCTCCGTCCCAATTTATTTGTCTAATTGTTGAAATTTGTATATTTCAAAAATATACTTATATCTTATATTTTATAATGTTTTTTTTATGATTTTGAAGATTTTGTATAATAAAACTAATTGAGATCTATTAAATAAGATCCATATTACATATTAAAAACATTACAAATTGAAAATTATAGATAATTCTTTATGAGGTCAAACGCTATCCAAAAATCAAAAGGGGGATAAATAAACCGAGACAGAGGAGGTAATTAATAAGAAAGAGACTTCCCAACCATGTAAACGTCCAGACCAAATATAGGCTACCTTCGGGACAACGACGGGCTTGATGAGTACTGACATCCAAATACGACTTACGAGGTTTTTGAAATGGAAAAAAAAAAACACTTTGCCCGTATCATGAATAATAATATTATTTTGAACTTCTTGTTGACCAAACAAAAGAATTCGAAAATGGGTACAAATACTTTACCCAAAAATATTTTTTATCAAGTTGCAGGGATGTGTTCTGATAAAAAAGGGAAAAAAATTAAACTACCGCCCATAATTTTTTCGCTTCAAACTAATCAAGATATTTACTTTGGGTGCAAAGAAGTTAAAAATTATATGTACAAAAGTCATTTGTTTTTTCTTTAAAAATTACACATCATTTTCGTAATACACTATCATTTCATGACGGAGGAGGACTCGGGGATCCTATTGGGAGGTAGGGTCAACAGTACTGATGTTGTCCCGTTCAAAATGGTGCCGTTGTGGCACAAGAAACCATTTCTTTTTGGTTCCTGTTTGGTGCCCAATAAATGGAAATTATGATTGATGGATTTGTGGGTTTCATTTTAGATCCAAAAAAAATGATTCAAACCGCTCGTTATTTTTATAAAAAAAAAATTGCGTTCTTGTAAAAAATTAATTCAATCAACTATCGGTAAGGGCTTTTTCAAATTGGATTTTTTCCGCTCCATTGAGAGTCTCCGTGCAAGCCCACCAAATTGGTTCGAGTCCGGCACCCGAACATGTTTTAATTAAATTGAGACATCAAAATTAGATGCATGTTTTAATAAAATTGAAGTCTAATGACTTTTATTTGAAGAGTTCTTTTGAGATAAGTGTTGGAAAATTTTGTTGGATTATATTATTTTTATTTGGTTTGAATGTAAATTGAATTGATGTAGAGTCGCGTCTTTTCGGAGACATCTATTCATCATGGACGGATGCGTCTTATATGAATTGATGTCGCTCCTCTCTTGATGACTATTCGGAATAGTCACCAATTGTTCTATATATATTGCATCTTCATTCTTCTTGGGGACAGATTTTTCCTTCCATTCGAGTCTATACATTTGAGAGATTACAAAACAAAAGGAGGTTCAACAGATCCATCGATTGTAGTGTTGCTTCTGTGGATTTCGATCAAGTAGTGTTAGGAGATAGACGTTCATGCAAAACCATGAGCACCGTAGCGGAAACGACGAATCCGTCTTAAGTATAGAGTGTCACACACAAACACTTGCCTTGATCACCAATTTGTTTAATTTTCATCGATTTCTAGATTTTGAGTTCCGATTTTATTAAATTGCATTCATATTCTCGATTTTTTTTTTGATCGGCCTCATATTATTGATTTTTATCACAAATAAAACAAATATTTTAATTTCCAACAATAAGTGATTGGGAAATTGGTAAAGATTGTAAAACCTGACACTGGAATACTTTTAAGCCCCTCCAAACCTGATATATTGAAAAAAGATCGAGAAAAGAAGAAGAAAGAAATGAAAAGAAAAGAAAAGTTGAACCCCTACCGGGCGTTGGCACAACCGAACAGTGCTTTGTTATGCAATGCAGACATATCAAAATGCGACCTCCACATTCAAAACTCCGAACTTTGTTTTATGCTTACAAATTAAATTCAGACAAAAATTTAACTAAGGTTGAGGGTTATATTATCAATATAAATACTTCTGAAATATCATGTGATGTTGTCGACCGGGTATGTTATTGCCAACAAATCACGTTATGACAAATTGCACTAGTCTGATATGATGGCATAGTTTTGTTATTAGGTGATTGGAAGTGAAGAAGAGACTCGCAATCCAGGGGACAAGGCGTTCCAAGGGTGTCGAGCACCTTAGTGTCCTTCATCAAATTTTTCGTATCTGAACTGTTCAGTTTGTAAAAGTTGTTGAATACTACGTGTATGCTAGAACTCAAGTAAATCAGACATTAATAATTCATAATCGAGTAGATTTGTGTCAGTATTATTTTTGGAAATATATTGACCACCATTTTTTTTATACCTAATGTGTTGTCTAACCGAAACTAACGACACCCGGTAAGATTAACCCATGATTTCAAGTCTTTGTGATTGCTATGTTGCACCAAGAGAAAGATGGCCATTAGCTCTTGTATACATGCAGCAAAAATAAATAGACACAGATCTGGAAATTAAACAGTACTACAAAGAGAGAAGTACCACATGTTTTCCATTATTTTCCTCCTTACACATTACTTGTAGTAGATCGATGACACAACTAGCTAGCAAAAAAAGACATGACGGACACAGCAACAACTCTGTCGGCGGCCAATCTTGCCGGCAGTGTTGCATCATTATGTATTCTTAAGACTAGTTCATAAACATGTAGCTAGACAGGTAGTGATCCATTTTTCCTCCACTTTCATGCTAATAGTAATACTCCCTTAATTTGTCCTTTATTTTTGGGATTTGTAAATATTCTAGCATTTTGGGAAAGGGACACCACAAGTGGACGCAACCTTCTTGGCGTTGGGATTATTGACATACTTGCTGAAGTTAGGGTTCTTTACGTACCCACAGAGGCAAGGCTTCTGCTCCTTCAGCTTGTTACAGCAATTCGCCGACGGCGCCTGCCCCGACGTGAATGGCCCAAGACATGGGCCCAGTTCCGTGGGGTTGCACGTCACCGCCTCGGTCACCCGTGCATTCACTAGCACCACCACCACAACCAGAGCACACAATAGTGAAGCACAAGACCCTTTCTTCATCTTTCCAACAGCACCACACTAATATCAGAGAGAGAGGGAGAGAGAGAGAGAGAAGGAATGCTAGTGGGGTACTGCATTTAGGCCGGTGCTTGGAGCACAATTTATAGAGGCCAGATCTCTCAGGTCGTCGCGTGGTCCATGCATCTTAGATCAGTGCTATTGGGACCCACCAAGAAAAATACCAAAAGAGCAAGAAAAATTTAAATCTGTTTTGATCAATTACAAGAACTCATTAGCAGGCAAAAGCTTTGAGTTTTTTTTTCCCCTGAGAAAACTTCGTTATTTGGAAGTTATTGTCTTGCAAACCGGATAATCTTTTTAAAACGTTCTTAGTATTTTGTAACTATTACACTCGAATATATATATATATATATATACATACATACATACATATCTAAAAAACTCAACTATGGTATTGTCTGTACCGCAACATGATTTTTTGTGCTAAGGTGATAGTGTACATGTTTGGGTGGTTGGGCCGTCTAATATGAAATAATAAATGTGGTGAGCTTCCACTCAACCATAATGTCCATTAGTGTACGACCACCAATGGCCGTCTAATTAATTTCAAATAGTATAAGACCAATCAGACATTGGCACCGACTAAAGGTAGCTAAGGTCAGACTGACCATGAAGTCTCTCTGATGGCCCTAATAGCTCTTTTATTTGTATATACTAGGTGATCGGCTTTTGCCAATACGGGGAGTTTCGTGCCTGACTTTTTAAATTTAAGTTCTTTATGGTAGAATATGAATTGGAGATAGTCTGCATTTATTTACACTTTTTGATAAGCATGACATCACTTTGTAGTGAAGCCCACATTATTTCAACCAATAAGAGATAGGATAATGTTCGTGCCAGAGAACAAAATTGCACTCGTCCGTGCGAGAGACCAGAGAGATAGGAAATTGGAAGAAAAAGATGGGTTTTTTAAAATGGTTACGTGGCCAAATGTGGTTCACAAAAAGAACATGTGGTCCACCCTAAGGCAATAGACCAAATTGTCCCTCATGAAAAAACAGAGGGCTGGCAATTGGAAGGCTAAAATTGGGAAATTTTGGCAACCCATCCAATTGGCTTCAATTCTCTTTTATTTAAAGGTTTAGATATATTGTAGAAGATAGAAAAATTGCCACCGACATGCGTATCCGGTCACAAATGTGTTCGAATGTTTGTGCAAGCTGCACATCTACCGTGTCGGGTCTACATTCATCAGACACTACTGGATACATATGTTTATGTCCAGATCTTTGTAGTACTATTTCTTTTTATATGGAACAACAAATATATTTTCTTTTTCAAAGCCCGGGGTGTATGCTTTGTTTGCTTTTCAGGGAAATGAAGAGAAAGAAAGAAAAATAATTGAGGAAAAGTGTAAAGAAATTAGTCTAGGGAAAATGTATTTTGCATGATATGTGAAGGATGCGAAGTAATTTATCAGGATATATATTCATTTGACAAAACAAAGGAAATCAACATTAATTTCAATTCGGCTAACAATGGGTGAGTTGCTGAAACAGTAGTCAATGAAGTCAGAAAGGTCACATTTTTCTAAGAAATAGTATAAAGTAGAAAAACTACATGTGCATTCCATATATAAATTAAGATGGATGTCGAGATAAAGAGACTAACAATTAGATCGACCACTGCTTAATTTGGCAACTGATACAGGTAGCTATTGTTATCTTTATTTTAATATCAAGTAGCATGAGAAATAGAATACCACGTTGACAACCTTGTTTTTTGTTTTGTTTTGTTTTTTAAAGGGGCTCGGTTTTTTTTGACTAATTAGAATATTGTACAATGTAAAATAATTGTTCTTATCAATAATTTTGCAGAAAATATTAACAGAAAGGTATAATATTTGTTGTGATATTTGGGCGTGTGTGCTTCTAAATCAGCAGTGGCGGAGCCTGCAGGATTTGGCTATGGGGGTGGCACTTTCCGATGGTATGCAAAAAACTGCCCAAACACTTGAGTTATCAAAAAAACTTTTTGTTGGAAGTCTAGGAATACTTGTTGCATGATATTCGTAAAATCAGACTTTGTCTTGAATTTTATTTGTTGGTTTCAAAGATAAAGGCTTAATTAGTTCAGAAACATCTTGCAGTCTTTAATGTAACTCATTCAGTAATTATTTATATATATGAACCGAACCATTTATTTTTTCATTATTTTTGTAAAAAGAAACCTAAGTTGTTTGAGTACCAATAAGAACCAAATACTAAATCAACCTCCAAATCGTTAAAAAAATTGTTTTGCGAACCAAGGGCCAACCCAACTCCTATTTACCTCCGCCCTGCTTATCGTTAATACTTTGGGGAGGGACAGTAAACACTAAATCAGTTTGAAGCCATAGAAAATGAGTGGCAATTTTTGTGACGACCTAAATATTTGTCCAACGAGAGAAAACATAAACTACCGCAAGGGAGAATCGGAACCCCAACGAGGGAGTTCATAAGGCATGGTAGACGCCTCAACCACGCGGCCAAGGCATCCATTTGTCCAAGCTTTGCACATTTATCTATTTATTTAATTTTTCAGTTACTTCCGGAAAGAGGGTGGCACGTGGCACTCCCCCATTAGTTACCTCTCTGCTACTGGTGACAGTGTATATGTAGAAAAGGCTACAATTTAACTCAGATTTCATTTAAAAGGTAGTAGAAATTACCACATATGGATTACTATTATAAAAGAAACTCCCTTTTTTGTGTGAACGTCACTTAAAATAACTAACACTTTAGTTTCATAAACTGCAATTAACTGTTTGCCAAGAAAAAATTAAGTGCCACCCTAATTTTTTTCTGCACACAATTTGCAAATGAGAAAGCGCTTTGTAAGACTTTTCTATATATATTTATATACCAGCCTTCTCCTAGGACGCCCCTAAATAGCCAAAATGCGGATGTGTGATCTTGGCTCACTACAAGAAAAATGAAAATTGGTGACGAAAAACTGGCGACGAAATTTAATTTTGTCACTGAATGATTATATTTGGCAACGAAAAAATAAATTCATCACTGTTTTGACAACTTTCGTGGCGAAATAATTTCGTCACCAATTATACTTGCTTAGCGACGAAAAAAATATTTTCGTCACCAAAGGTACCTATTTGGCGACAAAATACATTTTTCATTGCCAAAAGCTTAAAAAAGGTAACGAAATTATTTTTCTTCGCCAAAGATAATCATTTGGTGACAAAAAATATATTTCATCACCAAATGAGAGCAATTTAGTAATGAAATATTTTTTTCGTCACCAAATGCTTAACTTTGGTGACGAAAAATAATTTCGTCAGCATTTTAACGCTTTAAACGACTAAAAATATATTTTGTCGTCAAATGGGTAACTTTCGTGACGAAATTTATGAATTACGCTTGTCACTAAATGTATTTTGGACATAAATCTTTACTAAAATCTCCGATTGAGCTAATTCAAATTGGGTTTAAACAATAACTCAATTGCCTACAACTTTCATGTTTATTAAAATTGCTAATTTTAATGTTTAAAGGTTCAAAATTACATTCGAATTATATTTTCATATTAAATATATGTGTTATATATTAGACATTTCAAATATTTATTGAAAAGTGTGTTTAGTACAATTGGTCGGAGCTTGCGCGAAAAACTCAATGGACTCGGGTTCGAACCCCAATAGAAGAAAGAAAGAAGGATTTTTTTTCCCTTATGAAAACATCTTTTGCAACGAAAAATTTCGTCACCGATTTCTTATATTGGTGACGAAATTTTTTGTCACCAATGTGACCCCATCGGTGACGAATTTTTTCATTGCCAAAATGAATAATTGATGATAAAAAATTTCTTTGTCAAAAGCGCAATAAGCGAGGAAAAAAATTTCGTCACCAATTATTCACTTTTTAGTGACGAAATATTTCGTCATCAAAAAGAACTATAGGTGACGAAAAATAGATTTCGTCACCAGGTAGGAATCCTCGACAACCTTCAGTTAACAAATTTTTTTTCGTCAGCTATATTATTTGTGACGAA
This sequence comes from Rhododendron simsii, assembly GCA_014282245.1. Classification (NCBI taxonomy): domain Eukaryota; kingdom Viridiplantae; phylum Streptophyta; class Magnoliopsida; order Ericales; family Ericaceae; genus Rhododendron; species Rhododendron simsii. Next base: position 9,050,480 of record CM024962.1, read on the forward strand.
AAATATGCAATTTGTGACGATTTTCATTCGTCACCCAATTGAATTTTTCTTGTAGTGGCCGTTAGATTGTATTTTGAATGGTCCACATCCGTGAACAATTTATGACCGGTCATAAATCGTCCGCGGATCCGGACAATTAAAAACACAATTCAACAGTTGGCGCTAGACGTCCGCAGATTATATATATGCGGGCGCTTTTACTTGAAGCGAACTCTATATATATATTTGAAGGGAGCACCCCTTTATGCTATATATGCTTGTCAATGGATCTGAATCAAATTAAAAAATAGCTCAAATCCAATCTGTCATTGCATAACGTGATATGACAAGTTTTGGTTATCCAATTTTAATTATTACATTGTAGACCTCTATATTGTTAAACCTTAGCAATGTCTTAAATAAATAACTTAAAATTAATATGACATTTTTAGTTATTCGATTTCGTTTTTTGTTTTTTTTTTTATCCGATTATTCGATTTTGTTTATTACATCGTAGATGCTCTTAGGGCCGGCCTCGGGCCCTGTTTGTCTGATATTGATCCTAGGCGCCTTTTGTACGATACGATGAATGCCATGGGGATGATGGAATTGGTCTTGGAGAAATTGGGGTGAAGACAAAGGCCAGCGTCGCTGTGGTGACGGCCCATTTTTACGGACGGTAGCTATACCTCGAACCTGACATTCTATTTGTGGGTAGGAAGCCCCTATGGTCACGCCCAATGAAAAGTTACTACGCTGGTCACCCTTCCACCCTTTTTGATTATAAAAAAAAATGGCGAGCTTGACCAATTGGGGGAAAGGTAAAAACATTTTGCTCGTATCATGAATAAAATATCATATATATTGAACTTCTTGTCAACCAAACAAAAGAAAATGGATAAAGATACGTTACACAAAAATATAGTAATTTATTAAGTTAATTATATGAATACATTATGGTAACAAAAATATTTGAAGTACTTCCGTTCATAATTATTTGAATTTTTTTTGCTTTAAATTAAAGAACTAATAAAAAATCATGTACATAAGTCATTTATTTTTTTATTTAAAAATTACATGTCTTTTCGTTAAAGAGTACTATCATATGGAGATGGAGAGAGACTTGGAGACCGTACTAGGAGGTAGGGTTAGCATTGGTGTTGTACCGTTCAAAACGGTCAAGCCAACCACACATAATTGTTTTATTAGCTTTAGCTTCACATTTACAGAGATTAAAGACCACACATAGTTTGTACAGTGATCCCCCCATAGACTAGGGGTGTCAAACGTGCCTGTCGTGCTGTGCCGTGCCATTTTTTTTTCGTGCCAACCGTGCTTCGTGTCGTGCCGTACCGTGCCCGTTTACTTCATCGTGCCATGGCGTGCCGTGCCGTGCCGTACCGTGTCCGTGCCGTGCCGTGGTGGGCCATTTTGCTTTGTCGAGCCATGCCTTTATAAAATCGTGTCGTGTCGTGCCGTGCCCGATTAATTAATCATGCCATGTCGTGCCGTGCCCCATTTTGTCGGGTCGGGTAGTGCAGTGCCCTTTTTGTTGGGTTGTGTCGTGCCGTGCCTTTTTTGTCTTGTCGTGTCGTGCCATGCCTTTTTTTGTCGGGTCGTGCCGTGCCGTGCCTTTTTTGTCGGGTCGTGTCGTGCCGTGCTGTGCCTTTTTTTGTCGGTTCGTGTCGTGCCGTGCCGGCCCTTGATCGTGTGTCCTGCCGTGCCGTGTTGTGCCATCAATTTTCGTATACACATCACCAATCGGCAACCGATTTTCTTCTAAAAATAAATCTTCCCAAAAAACACACATTACAGTGCCCAGTGCGTCGGTGCCTCTAATGTTCTTAAGTTTGTATATCGTAGTATTCAATATTTCAATCCTAATGAGTAATGATTATCTAGTGTCCTACGTGCAAGGTGCATCCCCCTAGAAAACACATGCTCTCACAAATGTTATATTCAAAATTAACATTAGTAACTAACGTTGTTGCCAATGGACTGTAGCCCAATTGGTATCTCGTCGCCCTCCTCATGTGGGAGGCCAGGATTCGAGCCCGGGATGGACGTTTGGGATTCACTATGGGTAGTCTTTGAACTTGATTCGTACAATTATGGGATGGCCGTTTGGGATTCAATATGGGTAATCCCTTTCTTGCCAGATATTCAGGCATCTCCCAACTTCATTTGTAGAATTCATATCTGTTTAAATGGACAATAAAAAGATTCTCATCAAGGCACGCCAGTATTGCAGTCCACGACAAGTGAATATATCACCAATTTCAATTTTCGGTTGCCTCCCAGTCCAAGGACATGTTTCTTATCGTGCAAAAAATTAACGCTCATGCAATACAATCAAATAAACAGCTAACAAACTAACAGACTGGAGGGGCTAGGCCGCCACCTCAACTCAGCAAACAGAATACTAGGGGTTATGCCACCACCTTAGCTAAGCAATGCAATCAAATGAAACTAACTATACTAACTAAAAACAAACTCAATATTTAGCCTAACTTCGTTACATCTCAGGTTTGGCATAAAACCAGGTTAGAGGTATCCACCAAGCTAAATACGAGCTACTAACACATAAAGTACTAGAGATTGGATAGCCAATGGCTCACTGTTCATTCCGAGAGCGAGAGAAAGAATGGATTCTAGAATGTTGATAGGGCACTTGCTGGATCAAAAACAGCTACCACAAAAGCTATCCAAGTACTCTATCCCATATGCACACATCGAACGAAATCCATGAGTAAGTGCATAAACACAAGAATTTTTATGATTAAAATCAAAAGTTAGGCGTATCAAGAATCCGCCTTCTACATTTTGCTGGCATTAATTTGCTTCAGCCTTCACGTGGTTTGGTCCTTGGCGTCTACAATGTCCTACAAAACAGAGTTGCGCAAAGTGATACAAGAGCAAGCAATAAACACCTTACGGGGAGTTTAATTGAAATGCCGTACCAAATAAGCAAATTTAGATTACTCCAACATTATAAAACAAAAAAAAAACTAAGTGCCCAATCCCACAAAGAATATTCACAGAATAGATTCCAACGAGCAGATTTAGATATACACATCATTTCGCTGGGATTGGGGGTCATAAATGGGTCGAACAGTTATTTGTTCGAGTTTGATTTGAAACTTAACGAGCTTCAAAACATGTTCAAGTTTATGCTTGTTTATGTGATGAGCCGATCTTGAACGAGCTTTATCGAGCCATAGACAATCTCGAGTATCTCGAAAATATTTTATACATCACAAGCCAAAGGAGCCGAGTAGTAGCTTTTTTGAGCTTGCTATATATGAAAGCTTAAATGAGCTTTAGAAAAATGTTCAAGCTTGCTTTATCTATGTACCAAACTGATCTTGAACGAGCTTTTAAAAAACAAGCACAAGCTTGAACTCGAGTAGCCTGGGTCGTTTATCAGCCCTAACTAGAACGAAACCAAATTCCAATTCATGATGTATAAAAATCTCCACTAAGAACTATCAACTTTACCTCTCGCGAAACCCACAATGGTTCTGAACCTCGGTAGTGACGACGGAAGAGCCGAAACACCCACTACGGAAATCGCCCCTTTTTTGCATAAAACTGTGGTATTGATACTTGTGTGTTGCAAAGAAGCCATTCCAGCTGCCTTTCCTTCCCTGTATCCACTAATTTTCTGGCCATGGACAGTGGGTAAGCAACCAAAAGTATTGGAGAAGATGATATGGAGAGATGCGAAAAAGATAAACCTCTCGTAATTATGCAAAAAATTGTTCGAAATGGTTACCTGGTAGTACTGTAAGAGATGATGAATGATGCAAAGCTGAAGGAAAATGGGGTTTTGAGTGGCTCAACTTGAGAGAAAGAGACGCTGAGAGAGAGAGAGAGAGAGAGAGAGAGAGAGAGAGAGAGAGAGACGTTGAGAAAGTCAGAGACTCAGAGAGAGGCGTTGAGTCGTTGAGATGAGAGTGAGAGATACCGAGAGAAGTGAGTGGGCTGCTTGGGCTTCCGCGTCTCATCTCTTTCTATTTATACTAGTGCGTGATCGTGTGCAACAATCACACCATAATCCATATGCACTCAATAAAGAAAAATTCTCGTAAAGTCCTATAATGCACCACTTGAGGGCCGCCCGAGTTATTTTTTAAAAATTGGAACCGTCTATCTTTTTATGTGGGAGTGATTATATCATCTGTGCAAAAAATGAAGTAAATTGGTTATTATTATATACTTGATCACACATAACAAAAAAAATTCTATTAATAAATCTATGTCCTGTTGAGAGGGCTTCAAAAACCCGATAAACCCGAAAATTTGCAAAAGTGATTAAAACACCAAGAACAATGAAATGAACGGTGTGGATCGTGATTCTTGTGTCGCAATCATGTGGCTAGCATACGTTGGACTATAGCGGAATACATTAGTATAGAATCAGATAAGTTAGATGTATAGATTTGAAAGGTAGCTGCAGACTCATTTTTTCGAATATTCGATCTAAACCGTTACGATTTAAGATCTTATTAAATTTATCATTCTCCCCAACATAGGTGATAATCGGATGTCGGAAACCACGTGATCAGAACACATTCGGTGCTTCCAAAGACGTTAAAGTCCTATAATGCACCACTTTAGGGCCGCCCAAGTTGTTTTTTGAAAATCGGAACCGTCTACCTTTTATGTGGGATTGATTATATCATTTGTGCAAAAAATGAAGTAAATTGGTTATTGTTATATACTTGATCGCACATTACAAAAAAGTTTCTATTAATAAATCTACGTCTCGATGAGAGAGCCTCCAAAACCCGATAGATCCGAAAATTTGCGAAAGTGATTAAAACGCCAAGAACAGTGAAATGAACGGTATGGATCGTCATACTTGTGTTGCAATTGTATGGCTAGCATACAAGAGGCCCGTTTTTATAAAATAGAATTATATATAATACATATTACTTGTTCTAATTATAAACACAAACAGATTGTTGGCCTTGGTTGTTTGAGATGGGTTTCAAGTCCATAAGAACTTGGGTTCGAACCCCATAGAGATTATTTTTTTTAAACCAATTTTTTTAAAAAATTATTATTTTTCTATATATATATATATATATATATATTAAATCTTTTTTAGATAATACGCAATATGTATCAATATATGTGTAGTAATTGGTATATTATCATGTTTAATAACATATATTTTTTGGTTTTTCCATGCCTCGTATCGTACTCGTGTCATGACTCGTGCCCCATCCCACTTCCGTACCGTGCCCGTGCCGTGCTCGTCTAAGACCATGTCGGGCCGTCCCGTACCAAGCCAACTTCCGTGCCATGCTTGTGTCGTTCCCCCTCACTTCCGTGCCCGTACCGTGCCGCGTGCCCGTGTCATGTCGTGCCGTGTCTGGCTAGAACCGTGTCGTGCCGTGTCGTGACTCGTGCCCCATCCCATTTCCGTGCCGTGCCTGTGCCATGCCCATCTAAGACCATGTCGTGTAGTGCCGTGCCAGGCCAACTTCCGTGCCGTGCCCGTGTCGTTCCCACTCACTTCCGTGCCGCGTGCCGTGCCGCGTGCCCACTAAGACCGTGTCGTTCCCGTGCCATCCTAGGATTAATCCGTGCCCGTGCCGTGCCGTGCCGCCTTCAAACGTGTCGTGCCGTGCCGTGCCCGTGCCCGTGCCCGTGCCGACCCGACCCATTTGACACCTCTACCATAGATCAAGGACATGGACAACGATCGATGTTGAGAAAATTGAAAGATTTTTTCCACACATTCATGGAAAAGAGGGTCAAGCCAACCACAGTACCGACGAACAAGGTACTCCCTCCGTTCCCTTTTAAATGTCCTATTTCGTAACTCCAACTTATTAAAAAGACATCACAATTATACATTTCACATCAACTTTTTCCTCCACTTTCTCTACTTACCCATCATCATTACACTTTTATTCACTAACTTTTCAAAATGGAATCTAGTTTTAGGTACAAAATAGATAATACACTAACTTTTACTCACTAACTTTATAAAATGAACACTTATTAAGGGACAACCCAAAATGGAATACTAAACTATAAATAAGGGACGGAGGGAATATAATTCAACGGAGTGTACACTAGGATCCCCTATACGGCTATACCAAGTCTTGCATGTACTCGCCAAACAAAACGAAAAGAAAAGAGCAAAAGAGACATTTGCCCTCATTTTTTGAAAAAGGATGTCTAATGTACTAGTCAAATTTGCCATGTCTATTGAAACTCCTATAACCCGGTAAGGTAATATTTCGAACTGGGCTTGTAGAGAGGCCTCCCTTGATATTCAAATATTGGAGTGAAAAAAAAAATCTATTTGAAAAAACAAGATTCCCTAATAATTCGTAAAATATCTGTTTACGAGACATCCTTTTTCGAAAAATGATGGCAATAATCCGTGAAAAAACATGATTTTCTAATAACCATTCATTGTCAAGATCATTCCTGAAAATCATATCTGATAGACTTTTTTTAAAAAAATAGTTCTCATAGAGATAATTCTCATAAACTGTGTATTTTAGTGTGTGATAATGCTATATGAACTATGTATTTTCTGGTTCACATAGCCCAGTTCTCATAGACACTTCTCAGACTTTTCTAAAAAAAAAAACAGTTCTCATAGACAATTCTCATAAACTGTGTATTTTAGTGTATGATGAGGCTATGTGAATAGTATATTTTCTTAGTCACATAGCCCAGTTCTCATATACACTTCTCATAGACAGCTTCCGTAGACTTTAAAAAAAAACAGTTCTCGTAGACAATTCTCATAAATTGTGTATTTTAATGTGTGATGAGACTTTGTGAACTATATATGTTCTAGTTCACATAGTCCAATTCTCACATACACTTTTCATAGATAGTTTTTATAAACTTTTAAAAAAAAAAAAAAACAATTTTCATCAAGACAATTGTTATAGCCAAGGGTATTTTTGTTCGAATTAATATGAGTCAGGACTATTTTAAAAAGATTAGGTAAAAATAATATGTAGAGGACTATTTTAAAACCAAAACTAAATAAAGGGTTGGGATCTAAAAACCCTTATTTTTTTTATCTTAATTTTATTTTCCAATTTATTTGTATGGACCGAGTAGTTAATCATTCTTTTGGAATCTTAGGTTTGTTTTACTAATCCTTTTGATTTATCTTGTTTTTATATAGTGAATATGGTGATTGATTATATAAGGACAAAACTCACAGATTCAAATTAAGTTCAAGAGAAATAGAAAGGAATAAGTAGTACAAATTCAATGTGTTTTTTATATTGATCCTAGGCCTTTTGTCTGATATGAATGCCATGTGATGGATTGGTGCAGAGACTCTTATTTGAAGAGTTCTTTTAAGATAAGTGTTGGAAAATATTGTTGGATTATTATATTTTTATTTGGTTTGAATGTGAATTGAATTGATATAGAGTCGCGTTTTTTCGGAGACACCTATTCGCCGTGAACGGATGCGTCTTATATAAATAGATGTCTCTCCTCCCTTGATGACTATTCGGAATAGTCACCAGTTGTTCTACATATATTGCATCTTCATTCTTCTTGGGGACGGATCTTTTCCTTCCATTCAAGTCTATACATTGAGAGAGTACAAAACACAAAAAGGTTCAACAAACCCATCAATTGTAGTGTTGCTTATGTGGGGAGTTCGATCAAGCAGTGCTGAAAGATAGACGTTCATGCAAATCGTGAGCACCGTAGTGGAGACGACGAATCCGTTTTAAGTATAGAGTGTCACACACAAACACTCGCCTTGATCACCAATTAGTTTAATTTTCATCGATTTCTAGGTTTTCAGTTCCGATTTTATTAAATTGCACTCATATTATCGATTTTTATCACAAATAGAACGCATATTTTAATTTCCAACAATAAGTGATTGGGAAATGGGAAAGTCTACAATACACACCCCTTATTTGGGTGTACCATATGGACTTATTTTATGGTTTATTCATAACATTTTAGCATGTTTCGTAACTTTTGTCCTAGAATTTATAACTTTTCAACAGTACGATTCATAACATTTTCATTATGATTCGTAATATTTTGGTATATCTCATAACTTTTACACGATTCGTAACTTTTTAGCAATACGATTCGTAACGTTTTCTCAATAATTTATAACATTTTTGGGGGTGCATATGATACACATCCAAATAAGGAGTATGTATTGTAGTATTCCCTTTGGAAAATTGGTAAAGATTGTAAACCTGACACTGGAATACTTTTAAGCCCCTCCAAACCTTTTTTTTTGATCGGAACCCTCCAAACCTGATATATTGACAAAAAGATAGAAAAAAGAAAAGAAAAGAAAAGTTGAACCCCTACCGGGCGTTGGCACAACCGCACAGTGCTCTGTTATGCCATGCAGAAATATCAAAATGCGACCTCCATATTCAAAACTCCAAACTTTGTTTTATGCTTACAAATTAAATTTAGACAAAAATTTAACTAACGTTGAGGGTTATATTATCAATATAAATACTTCCGAAATACCATGTGATGTTGTCGACCAGGTATGTTATTGCCAACAAATCACGTGATGACAAATTGCACTAGTCCGATATGATGGCATAGCTTTGTTAGGTGATTGGAAATGAAGAAGAGGCTTGCAATCCAGGGGACAAGGCATTCCAAGGGTGTCGAGCGCCTTAGTGTTCTTCATCGAATATTTCATTATCATTATCTGAATTGTTCAGTTTGTAGAGGTTGTTGAATACTACGTGTATGCTAGAACTCAAGTAAATCAGACATTAATATTGTATGATCGAGTAGATTTGCGTCAGTATTATTTTTGGAAATATATTGACCACCATTTTTTTACACCTAATGTGTTGTCTAACCGAAACTAACGACACCCGGTAAAATTGACCCATGATTTCAAGTCTTTGTGATTGCTACGTTGCACCTAGAAAAAGATGGCCATTAGCTCTTGTATACAAGCAGCAAAAATAAATAGACACAGATCTGGAAATTAAACAGTACTACAAAGAGAGTAGTACCACATGTTTTCCATTATTTTCCTCCTTATACATAACTTGTAGTAGATGACACAACTAGCAAGATGACGCAACTAGCTAGCAAAAAAAGACATGACAGACACAGCGACGATTCTGTCGGTGGCGACTCAATCTCACCGGCAGTGTTGCATATATCATTATGTATTCTTAAGACTAGTTCATAAACACGTAGCTAGACAGGTAGTGATTCATTTTTCTTTCACTTTCATGCCAATAGTAATCCTCCCTTAATTTCTCCTTTATTTTGGGATTTGTAAATATTCTAGCATTTTGGGTAAGCGACACCACAAGCGGACACAACCTTCTTGGTGTTGGGATTGTTGACATACTTGCTGAAGTTAGGGTTCTTTATGTACCCACAGAAGCAAGGCTGCTGCTCCCTCACCTTGTTACAGCAATTCGCCGACGGCGCCTGCCCGGACTGAAAGGCCCCAAGACATGGGGCCAGTTCCGTGGGGTTGCACGTCACCGCCTCGGTCACCCGTGCATTCGCTAGCACCACCACCACAACCAGAGCACACAATAGTGAAGCACAAGACCCTTTCTTCATCTTTCCAACAGCACCACACTAATATCAGAGAGAGAGAAGGAATGCTAGTGGGGTACTGCATTTAGGCCGGTGCTTGGAGCACAATTTATAGAGGCCGGACCTCTCAGGTCGTCGCGTGGTCCATGCATCTTAGATCAGTGCTATTGGAACCCACCAAGAAAAATACCAAAAGAGCAAGAAAAATTTAAAGACTAATTCCCCCACCCCCAACCAAAAGAAAACTGCGTTATTTGTAAGTTATTGTCCTGCAAACCGGATAATTTTTTTGAAACGTACTTAGTATTTGTAACCATTACACTCGAATATAATTTTTTTTTTTCTGAAAAAACTAAACCATGGAATTGTCTGTACCACAACGTGATTTTTTGTGCTAAGGTGATAGTGTCCATTTTTTTTTCCCCTGAGAAAACTGCGTTATTTGTAAGTTATTGTCTTGCAAACCGGACAATTTTTTTGAAACGTACTTAGTATTTTGTAACTATTACACTTGAATATATATATTTCTAAAAAACTCAACCATGGTATTGTCTGTACCGCAACGTGATTTTTTGTGCTAAGGTGATATATTTCTAAAAATCTCAATCTTTTTGAAACGTACTTAGTTTGTTTGGGTGGTTGGGCCGTCTAATTTGAAATAATAAATGTGGTGAGCTTCCACTCAACCATAATGTCCATTAGTGTACGACCACTAATGGCCGTCTAATTAATTTCAAATGGTATAAGACCAATCAGACATTGGCACCGACTAAAGGCAGCTAAGGTCAGATTGACCCATGATTAAAGTCTTTCTGATGGCCCTAATAGCTCTTTTATATATATATATATATATATATATATATATATATATATATATATATATATATATATACACACACACACACACACACACTAGGTGATCGGCTTGTGCCAATATAGGGAGTTTCATGCCTGGCTTTTTAAATTTAAGTTCTTTACGGTTGAATATGGATTGGAGATAGTCTGCATATATTTATACTTTTTGATAAGCATGACATTACTTTGTAGTGCGGCCCACATTATTTCAACCAATAAGAGATAAAGTAATGTTCACCATCTTTTAAGGATGGTGAACAAAATTGCACTCGTCCATGCGAGAGACCAGAGAGATAGGAAATTGGAAGAAAAAGATGGATTTTTTAAAATCGTTACGTGGCCATATGAGGTTCACAAAAAGAACATGTGGTCCACCCTAAGGCAATAGACCAAATTGTCCCTCATGAGAAAACAGAGGGCTGGCAATTGGAAGGCTAAAATTGGGAAATTTTGGCAACCCATCCAATTGGCTTCAATTCTCTTTTATTTAAAGGTTTAGATATACTGTAGAAGATAGAAAAATTGCCACCGACATGCGTATCCGGTCACAAATATGTTTGAAAATGACTTGTTTGTGCGAGCTGCACATCTACCGTGTCGGGTCTACATTCATTAGACACTACTGAATACATATGTTTACGTCCAGATCTTTGTAGTACTATTTCTTTTTATATGGAACAACAAATATATTTTCTTTCTCAATGCCCGGGGTGTATGCTTTGTTTGCTTTTCAGGGAAATGAAGAGAAAGAAAGAAAAATAATTGAGGAAAAGTGTAAATAAATTAGTCTAGGGAAAATGTATTTTGCATGATATGTGAAGGATGCGAAGAAATTTATCAGGATATATATTCATTTGAAAAAACAAAGGAAATCAAGATTAATTTCAATTCGGCTAACAATGGGTGACTTGCTAAAACAGTAGTCAATTTCAGAAAGGTCACATTTTCTAAAAAATATAGTATAAAGTAGAAAAACGATGTGTGGATTCCATATATGAATTAAGATGGATGTCGAGATGAAGAGACTAACAAGATTAATTTTCAAAAATAAAAAATCCACGACAGAACTTAATTTTATGGCTTTCTACAATTAATTTTCTTCCTCATTTTTTTTCACACAACATGTAACTAGATTTCCATTGAACAGGGTCACCTCCGATCCTGAATATATCCTGGCTCCGCCCCTGCTCCAAAGTCCACAAACATTGCTGCGTTAAATTGGAGCTAGGCAATCTTGATGATTTGCAGTACATGGAGAATGATGGCTGCTGTGATATGATAGTTGCTTATGATCTGATAATCTTCAACAATCTTATTATTATATTTTCTAAGAAAATATATAAAAATTAAGATGGATGTCGAGATGAAGAGACTAACAAGATTGACCACCGCTTAATTTGGCAACTGATACAGGTAGCTATTGTTATCTTTATTTTAATATCAGGTAGCATGAGAAATAGAATAACACGTTGTCAACCTTGTTTTTTGTTTTGTTTTGTTTTTTTTTAAAAAAGGGCTCGGTTTGTTTTGACTAATAAGAATATTGTACAATGTAAAATAATTGTTCTTATCAATAATTTTGCAGAAAATATTAACAGAAAGGTATAATATTTGCAATATTTGGGCGCGCATGTGCTTCTAAATCAACAGTGGCAGAGCCTGCAGGATTTGGCTATGGGGGCGGCACTTTTCGTTGGTATGCAAAAAATTGCCCAAATAGCTGAGTTATCAAAAAAAAAAATTCGGTGGAAGTTTATGAATACTTGTTGCATGATGTTCGTAAAATCAGACTTTGTCTTGAATTTTAATTGTTGGTTTCAAAGAATTAATAAAAAAACTAAGTTGTTCAAGTATCAATAAGAACCAAATACTAAATCAACCTCCAATATCGTAAAGAAAATTGTTTTGGTAACCAGGGGCCAACCCAACCTCTATTTACCTCTACCCTGCTTATCGTTAATACTTTGGGGGGGACAGTAAAAACTAAATCAGTTTGAAGCCATAGAAAATGAGTGACAATTTTTGTGACGACCTACCTAAATATTTGTCCCAAAGACATTCGTGGCAAAATAACCATTTCCAGCATGTGTTGAGAGAGAGAGAGAGAGCGCGCGAGGGGGGGGAGGGGGGGGGGGGGGGGAACATAAACTACCGCAAGGGAGAATCGGAACCCCAACGAGGGAGTCCGTAAGGCATGGTAGACGCCTCAACCACACAGCCAAGGCATCCATTTGTGCAAGCTTTTCACAATTTTAATTTTAAGCTTAACATTGTACATTTATCTATTTATTTAATTTTTCGGTAACTTCTGAAAGAGGGTGGCACGTGACACTCCCCCCATTAGTTACATTACCGCTGGTGACTGTGTATATGTAGAAAAAGGCTACAACTTAACTCAGATTTCATTTGAAAGGCAGTAGAAATTACCACATATGGATTACTATTTTAAAAGAAACTCCCTTTTTTGTGTGAATGTCACTTAAAATAACTCACACTTTAATTTCATAAACTGCAATTAACTGTTTGCCAAGAAAAAAGTGCCACCCTAATTTTTTCTCCCCTCTTTTGCACACAATTTGCAAATGAGAGAGCGCTTTAATTTGCAAGACTTTTCTAAATATATATATATATGGACACTTATAAAAACCCTTAAAAAACCCCCCCCAAGTTCCCGATCGAATTTTGATGATCCGAGCCGCTCAATATAATCAGAACGTGATTTTAAGGGTGTCCGCGAGAAATCAGCAAAAAAAATGACCGGAAAAGGTTTCATCCAAACAGTTTTTTATTGAACTTTATTGAACGGTTCAATAAAAAACTGCTCAAATCAAGCCCTTCCCGTTTAGTTTTTTTGCCAGTTTCTCGCGGGCACCCTTAAAATCACGTTCTGAAAATATTGAGCGGCTCGGATCATCAAAATTTGATCAGGAACTATGAGATTAAGATTTGGAGGGTTTTTTTAAGGGTTTTTATAAGTGTCCCCGGAACCGCCCCGTATATATATATATATATGTATACACACACACACACCAGCCTTGTCCTAGAAACGCCCCTAAATAGCCAAAATGCAGATGTGTGATCCTAGCCGTTGGATTGTATTTTGAATGGCCCGAATCCGCGGATAATTTATGACCAGCCATAAATCGATCGCGGATCCAAACCATTGAAAACACAATCTAACGGTTGGCACTCGACATCTGCAGATTGTATATATGCGGGCACCCTTATCCGAAGCGGACTCTCTCTCTCTCTCTCTCTCTCTCTCTCTCTCTCTATATATATATATATATATATATATATATATTTGAAGGGAGCACCCCTTTATGCTATATATGCTTGTCAATGGATCCGAATCGAATTCAAAAATAGCTCAAGTACGATCTGTCATTACATAAAGTGATGTGACAAGTTTTGATTATTCAATTTGATTATTACATTGTACACCTCTATATTGTTAAATCTTAACAATGTCTTAAATGAATAACTTAAAAGTAATATGACAATTTTTAGTTATTTTGTTTATTACATCGTAGATGCTCTTAGGTCCGGCCTCGGGCCCTGTGTCTGATATTGATCCTGGGCACCTTTTGTCTCATACGATGAATGCCATGGAGATGATGGAATTGGTCCTGGAGAAATTGGGGTGAAGGAAAAGGACAGCGTAGCTGTGGCGACGGTCCGTTCTCACGGACGGTAGCTATGGCTCGAAACGGATATTTTATCGGCAGGTAGGAAGCCCCTATAGTCACACCTAAGGGAGAGTTACTACGCTGGTCGCCTCCTCCCACCTTTTTTGATTATCAAAAAAAAATGGTGAGCTTGACCAATTGGGAGAAAGGTAAGAACATTTTGCCCGTATCATGAATAAAATATCATATATATTGAACTTCTTGTCAACCAAACAAAAGAAAATGGTTAAAGATACTTTACACAAAAATATAATTTATTAAATTAATTATATGGATACATTATGGTAAAAAAAAATATTTGAAGTACTTCCGTTCGTAATTATTTGAATTTTTTTTGCTTTAAATTAAAGAACTAATCAAAAATCATATACATAAATCATCTATTTTTTTATTTAAAAATTACGCATCTTTTCATCGGAGACTATCATATGAGGATGGAGGGGGACACGGAGACCCAACTGGGAGGTAGGGTTAGCACTGGTGTTGTACCGTTCAAAATGGTTAAGCCAACCACACATAATTTTGTTATTAGCTTTAACTTCACATTTACAGAGCTTAAAGACCACACATAATTTGTACAGTGATCCCCCCATAGACCAAGGACATGGACAACGATGTTGAGAAAATTGAAAGATTTTTTCCACACATTCATGGAAAAGAGGGTCAAGCCAACCACAGTGCCGATGAACAAGGTATAATCCAATGGAGTATACACTAGGATCCCCTATACCAAGTCTTGCTTGTACTCGCCAAACAAAACGAAAAGAAAAGAGCAAAAGAGACATTTGCCCTCATTTTTCGAAAAAGGATGTCGCATTTACTAGTCAAATTTGCCATGTCTATTGTAACTCCTATAACCTGGTAAGGTAATATTTTGAACTGGGCTCGTAGAGAGGCCTCCCTTGATATTCAAATATCGGAGTGAAAAAAAAAAAATCTATTTGAAAAAATAGAATTCTCTAATAATTCATAAAAAAATCTGTTTATGGGACGTCCTTTTTTGGAAAATGAGGGCAATAATCTATGAAAAAACAGGATTCCCTAATAACCATTCACTGTCAAGATCAATCTTGAAAAACATCTCATAGACTTTTTATAAAATAGTTCTCATAGACAGTTCTCGTAGAGACAATTCTTATAAACTATGTATTTTAGTGCGTGGTGATGCTCTATATGTGAACTATGTATTTTCTAGCTCACATAGCCCAGTTCTCATAGACACTTCTCAGACTTTTCTAATAAACAAACAGTTCTCATAGACAGTTCTCATAGAAACAATTGTCATAAATTGTGCATTTTAGTGTGTGGTGAGATTATGTGAACTGTATATTTTATTGTTCACATAGCTCAGTTCTAATAAACAGCCTTCGTAGACTTTAAAAAAAAAAATAGTTCTCGTAGACAGTTCTCATAGAGGCAATTCTCATAGACTATGTATTTTAGTTTGTGGTGAGACTTTGTGAACTGTATATGTTCTAGTTCACATAGCCCAATTCTCATATACACTTTTCATAGACAGTTTTTTTAGACTTTTCATAAAAAAAAAAAAAAAATTCTCATAGAGATAATTCTTATAGCCAAGGGGTATTTTTGTCCGAATTAATATGAGTCAGGACTATTTTAAAAAAATTGGGTAAAAATAATATGTAGAGAATTATTTTAAAACTAAAACTAAAAAAAGGGTTGGCATCTAAAACCCCCTTTTTTTATCTTAATTTTATTTTCCAATTTACTTGTATGGACTGAATAATTAATCATTCTTTTGGAATCTTAGATTTATTTTACTAATATCCTTTTAATTTATCTTGTTTTATAGTAAATATGATGATTGATTAAATAAGGACAAAACTTAAAGATTTAATTTAAATTCAAGAGGACGCAGTCAGCAGTACAAATTCAATGTGTGTTTGATATCGATCCTAGGCTTTTTTGTCTGATATGAATGCCATGTGATGATGGGATTGGTGCAGAGAAATTTCGGGTGAAGGAAAAGAAGAGCGTCAATCAGGGGCTTGACTAGTAGAGAAACTTTTACGCCAAACCTATGGATACCGACCCAAGGGTTCCGAAATTGCGCCGACAGGCACGGGGCTCACTCCGGATTTCGGAAGGATGATTCAAGTCGTTCAATAATTTAAAAGATAAAATCAAATGGGCCCTTGAAAAATCACCTCAATCCGATATGTGTACGTAGGTGTTCGATGCAAATCCCCACTCATTTTTATTTTTTAAAATTATTTAACGGCTCGGATCATTCGTGCGAGATCCGAGTGGGCACTGCATACCCGTCGGTGCAATTTCGGGACCTCTTTGGGTCAGTAGCTCTAGCAGCCTCCAAACTTCTATGTATAAAGGGAATAGGAGGGGTGGTGATGTCCTCTTATGATTTGTTTTCAATATTTTGGCCATTTTTCGAGCACATTATGATGATCAGCTCCATTCACTTTGTAAATATTAGCGAGAATAGTAATAATACCAAAAATTGTGTTCATCGAATTTCAATAAATACATGATCGGCACTGGTGAAAATTGCAAAAAAATATTTTGTGTCAAGTTGTATGGATGTATTCAGATTTTTTTTTTAAGTACTTACATTCATATTTTTTTTTGAATTTGTTCGCTTCAAATTAGAGAACTAATCAAGATATTAAGTTTGGTGCGAAATAAATTACAAAAATTATGTACATAAATCATATATTTTTTTAATTAAACATCTTTCGTATGAGACTATCATTTGGAGATGGAGGGGGGCTCGAGACCCTGCCGGGTGGGAGGTAGGGTCAGCACACCGGTGCTATCCCGTTCAAAATGGTCTAGCCAACCACAAATAATTTTTGACTTATCTGTATAAATGGTCCCCAAAGTATCAGTAAAATATCAATTTAATCCCCAATATTCAAATCGTATCTATTGCATCCCCAATATTTACAATTGACCATTAAATGCAAAGGTATTTTTGGAACTTAGCTACAAATTATCTCATGTTCAACCTCCACCTTTACCCTAACCCTACCAAAATCCAAACCAACTTCTAAACCCAGAGAGAGAGAGAGAGATTGGTGTGGAACGGAACAATTTCGTCGGAAAAATCCCACACGGGTCGGACGGACTACGGAGCCCTATCCGGTGGTGTGCACCAAACCCGAACCGATCAAGTTGTAATCTTGCAGGACTGATTTCGATCAACTACATAAGAAAGCATGTTGTTACCTCCCTGTGTAATTACTACTGCTGTGCTACCACAACTTAAATTAGATGCGCATAGCAGACTCCTAAATGATGAGGAAATAATTCGATTCGGTGAAACTAATGAATCTGTCTTGATTTGGGGTAAGAGATTTCGGTTTGAAAAGTAAATAAACTTTGTGTTAGGAATAGTTGCATCAGAAAAGATGAAGACTTCGACTTGCAGATTTTTTTGAATCGTGTGAGTAGGGGAAATTAGTACCCAATTTACCGACCAAGAACTGGCATCAGAGAGGAAGAGGCTGTAGAAGAGTGGAAGAGGGCAAGCCGTGGCTGTAGAAGAGTGGAAATTAGTACCCAATTTACCGACCTAGAACTGGCATAAGAGATTTTTTTTTTGGGGGGTACTTTGGAAATTAAATCGGTGCCTTTGTGTGGACTGAGGAGATATGTTGATGCTAGAGTTTCAGACCTTGTTTCAGATCCCATGCTATTCTAGCCTCTAAAATCACTCCTTTTTTAAAAAACAATTATGTCTAAGGATAGAAAAGTGTAGGTTAATTCCCATTAAGAATGAACTCAGTTTTTATTCACCTCTAAGGACAATCATATTATGAACATTATCCTTTTACCTTTTAATAAACACAATTTCATATTCTATTTATTTTTCCTACTATAAGATAGGGTACCATGGGCAAGAGTAGGGTACCCTAGGATTTAGACACTATTATAGGATTTTAAGGCGTATTTGATAGGAGGTTTGGGAGGGGGGATTGGATTAATGGGGCTCCTAATACCTTGTTTGGTAAAGTTTTTATGGGTGAGACTAGTTGTACCATGGGATTGTTAATCTCCCAAAATGGGGGTAGTATCAATACCATGGGGGGGTGTTACTACGAATCCCATCCCCATGGGATTGAACAAAACCAGTGTAAAAACTCACATCAATCTCAATTCCAATCCTAATCCTAGCCAAAACAAACATGTTATTTATAATCCTACAATCAAATCCTATTCAAAACAAACATGAATAAATGAGTCATCCTCTCATTAATAATCCCACCTCATTACGAATCCCACCAAAACAAAATCTGCAATCAAACATTAGAGCGCACTTTTCTATTATAGGGTTTTAGTAGTTTATGCACTTTCATAGGTTCAGGATTTTAGACACTTTCATAGGGTACCCTAAAGTATAGGTTTAGGTACTTTCATAGAATTAGAGTTTTAGGTACTTTCATAGAATTAGAGTTTTAGGTACTTTCATTGAATACCATAGGATTTAGGTTAGGCACATTTTAGTGGATTAGACACTTTTATGAGGGTAATTTGGAAAAATATTTTCCAAAATAACTTACACGATGAATTTCCATTTTTCTCTGGACCTAAAGAATTCCAGAAATACTTTAGAGATTTAGAGGTTGAAGATGAGATGATTTGTAGCTAAGTTCAGTGGCGGTACCACATACAATCCACAATAGTCACACGACCACCGCAAACAAATGTTTTTGGTTATAATGGATATAGAATTTTTAAAATAAACCATGCTTAATTTGAAGTGGCTTGAACACCCAATTCACACATCAATGAACATCTAGTTCAGAAAATTTTGAAACACCCAGTCCATACATCAATGACCACTGATTAGTTGTAAAATTAGGGCTCTTTATATATACTCTTCATTTGAGATTGTTTATGTATTTTTTAATCATATTTCTTAACATATAAGCAGGCTAAAAAAATAAAGTTCTCCAATTTTTAATTTGTTTGAACTAATGTAAATATTTTTTTTTTTATCATTTTATTCTAAAGGGTAATAGATAATTTTTGGTTGTATATGAGAGCCCAAAGAGAGCTGTAGGACAAAATGAAGAGTATATACTTAATTATGAGAGTTCTAAAGACAAATATTAATTATGACCCTTTAGGATAAAATGATACTCCTTCTGTCCCTTTTACATGTTTAGTTTGAAAAACACATAGTTTAGGAGTCAACTTTCATATATACTTTACACCTTTTCCATCAACTTTCTCTCCACTTTACATTTTTTACATCAACTTTTATCTATACTTTCCCAAATTATCATTCACTTTATACTTTTCACATCAACTTTTACCTCCACTTTCCAAAATCAACCTCCACTTTATGCTTTCACTTTCCAAAATAGACACTTATTTTGGGACAACTCAAAATGAAATACTGGACATTTAAATAGGGACAAATGGAGTATAAAAATAAGATTTTTGCACTAATTCAAACGGATTGAAAATTGGAGTATTTAATTTTTTAACCACTTTTTTTTACAGTGTTAGACCCTTTTATTTTTTTATTTTAGTCCATATTGCCTTAAAAATAATCTCCAATTTTTTAGAGTAATGTTGAATTGCTTTGCGTTGCCTAGGCGGGCTTGGTTCTTGGTGGTGGGTCGTTGCCCGACTAGCGACTAGCGCCATTTAGAATACTAGGTAGTCTATTGTAAATTCTTTTGAACACTGGCCCTCCCGAAAAATCTTGGAGCCGCCACTGGCTAAGTTCCCAAATACTCTTGCTTTAACGGTAAATTTGGACGAAGTTAGTTCTGGGGACCATTTAAACGTGCATTGTAAATATTGAGGATACGATAGACACGATTTGTATATCGAGGACCAAATTGACATTTCACTAATATTTTAGTCACCATCTGTACAAATAAACCTGTAATTTTTTATTAGTTTTAAATTCATGTTTGCATGCAGAGCTTAAAGACCACATAGTAATTTCTACAATGTTCCCCATGGAGCTAGGACTTTGAAAACGATACTGAGTAAATTGAAAGATTCTTTCCACACATTCATCGAAAAGAGGTTGAATATTCTTTCCACACGTTTATGGAAAAAATATTCGCCATTTTTATAAGGTGGGTTCATCCTTCTTGTATATCCACTCATAACTCATATTACATATTCACTCTCAAATTCATCCTTCTTTTATATTCATCCAAAATCAAATACTTTATCTACACGGGTCTAGAGGATATGGGATGAACAATTAATTCAATTAGAAGTTAGAACGCTAGTGGCAGTTTAGGTGCCGGCCTTGGGCCCCCTGTGTCTAATATCGATCCTAGGCCTTTTTGTCTGATATGGTGAATGGAGAAATTTTTCGGTCCCGGGTGAGTATATCTCAAGTGATTTTCGCTCGGCACATCTTGACCGTCCGATGCACTTTTGGGCGGCCTAGCTAGATTGAAACTTTCTCACTCCTCTCTTCCCACCACTTTCTCTCTCATTTTTCTCTCTCCAAATTCGAGCCGTTTAACACCATAATGTACGATGCGGATGTGCCGAGCGGGCACCACATGATATTCACCTAGCACTGAAAATTTCTTCGAATGATGCCATGGTGATGATGGAATTGGTGCAATAGAAATTGGGGGAAAGGAAAAGGACAGCGTCAATCAGAGGCTTGACTCCAAAAACGACTTGCGGGGTTTTTGAAAGGAAAAAACATTTTGTCCGTATCATGAAATGAAATATCATACTTCCTCCATCCCAAATTGTCTATACGATTTTACATGTAATTTTTCAATTGTCTATATCTCTCAATGTATATTATTTAGATATTAATTTTGGTACTCTAGTTTTAGCGACTGACACTCTACATTTTGTCTTGATCATATGAGATTATAAAACAAAAAGTGGAGTGCTACTAGCTAAAAGTGGATTGCCAAAACTGAATCCCATATTATTTTTTATGTTTTTGAAAATATTATTTTATAGAAATAATTAAAATCTATCAAACAAAATCTATATTATGTATTTTAAATAATATAGATTGAGAGATATAAGTCATTAAAAATTGCACGTAAAACCGTAGAGAACCAACATTTTGGGACGGAGGGAATATTGAACTTCTTATAAACTGAACAAAAGAAAAAAAAAGGGTAAAAAATACTTTACCAAAAATATAATTTATTAAGTTGTATGGATGTATTATTTT
The DNA here is from genome assembly GCA_014282245.1 of Rhododendron simsii. NCBI lineage: Eukaryota > Viridiplantae > Streptophyta > Magnoliopsida > Ericales > Ericaceae > Rhododendron > Rhododendron simsii. The sequence goes on from CM024962.1 coordinate 9,071,723, forward strand.
ATGATAAAAAAAAAGAAAGTACTTTTGTTCATAATTATTTAAATTTTTTGCTTTAAATTAAAGAACTAATCAAGATAGTTATTTTGGTGCGAAGGAAAAATTAGAAAAATTCTGTACAGCTGTCATTTAATTTTTTTTATTTAAGATATACACATACATCTTTTCGTAAAGCTGTTAATTTTTTTTATTTAAGATATATATACTCATACAGTACCTCTTTTCATAAAGCTGTCATTTAATTATTTATTTAAGATATACACATTGGTAAGAGGCTATCACATGGCAATGGAGGGGGACTCAGAGACAATGGTAGGACGTAGGGTTGGGAATGGAGGGGGACTCAGATACGACGTTAGAACGTAGGGTCAGCACTGGTATTGTCCCATTCAAAACGGTGTCGTTATGGCCCAAGAAACCATTCGTCATGGCCCAAGACACCATTTCCCCTTGGCCCAAGAAACCATTTCCCCTTGGCCCCTGGTGCCCAATAAATGGGCATTATGATTGATGATTTTGTGAGGGCTATTTTTTATTTTACAAAGATGATTCAAATTGTTATTCTTAAAATATTTTATGTATCTTGTAAAAAATTAGTTTAATTCAATATCGGTAAAGACTATGTGGTCAGGAGAAGAAGGTCTTGGGTGGTCAGGCCGGTATATCCAAGTTTCTATTATCTCTGTACTTTGTGTTATGAGTTAATGAAATTATCTTTTGCTGGTTAAAAAAAAATTCATTGGTGCTCTCAAATTCTGAAAAAGCCTTTATCAATATCGAATTGAGCATATTAGAACCAATGAGAACATATTTTAAAACTAGTGAGGGGTTTGAATCATCTTTTTAGGATTCAAAAAGAGCGCCACAAAAGATAATTAATTACTAGTTTATAATTGAGTATTTGGTCATTCAATTTTAGATAAATCACTTGTTGATCTTTTGTAAGGCCAATTAATTTTGGATCCCTCAAAAAAGATTCAAACCGCTCATTATTCTCAAAATAATTTTTTATTAGTTACAACAAAAAATTATCTCAATCCAATATCGATAAGGACATTTTTCAGAATTCGTAGAGGCGAAATAATTAATTTTAGATAACTGATCAATTAATTTTTAAATGGATCTCCAAATAAAAATTCAAGCCATTTATTATTCTTAAAATATGTTTATGAGTTTTTAGAAACAAAATTAGTTTAATCCAATGTGATTTTATGCTCTCTTGATTTAATGTTATTTGCCCATTTAATGGGCACCAAATAGGGACCAAAGCAGTGACGTAGCCACTTGAGGATGAGAGGGGGCATGGGCCCCCACTGAATACTATTTTTTTTCTTCAGATTTTGTGTGTTTTCCTAAATATTGGCTTCTTAAAATATTCTTTGTTTGATCATTTCTGTACATCAATCTTGTGTATCATTTCATTCTCAACTTTTTATTTCAAATATTACAACAACACCGCTACACTTGTGAGGTGAGGTTTTAATGGGGAAAAAAAACGAAAAAAAAACAAAGCACCACTTCCATTTGAAACTCTCTCTCCCTTTTTTTTTTCTTTTTGAGGAAACACAAAATTATATGCATTATACTTTATTAATTATTCACAGTTTTAAAAGTAGTCTTGTATTTGTCGATATAACCCACCACGCATGTCAAAATTAGAGGTTTAAGCATATTTGAAAAGAAAAGTATATTTTTTCTATTTTGCTCAAGATTGCTGAATATTAACATTTTAGTTATTGTGTATCTAATTGCTATCAGACGTCATCCACCAAGACGATTCAAACAATTAATTGATTTGTTTTGATATTGTTAGGACCACGGGCCAGGGTCTCTCTGTGTTGGCGAATTCCAAGACAAAACAAACTTTTATTTGTATCCCTATTTATCGAGTTGTAATTTATTTATTTCTATTTCTAGAGTGTCTGTTTAGGAAGTGGAAGGAAATCAATATTGTGTAATTGAGAGTGAGTGAATTGAGTTAATTTGGACCGGATTGATCAAGTAGCAATCAGAGATCAATTGAGGATCCCTGTCTAAATTATTGGCAGCTAGGCACGAGACTAATTGGCTATTATAAATAGCATCCTTTAGTTGGCAATTAGGTCACAGAGGAATTAAGGCAGAACAATCTTATGCTTTAAGGATTAAATAATGAGAGAACGATGCGGTCGAAAAGCGGATGTGGGTTTGAAGTTCAAATAATCAAGATGGGATTATATCTTTGGATCTTGGAGTAAAAAGAAGATCGATGGATCTTTGAGCGGTCAATACAACTTTAAGAGGTTTACAACATCAACTCAGTTAATCTCTGAACAAAGTCCTTCGGTGGATTCCGGGAGGCAAACGGAAGGCTTGTGGATTCAAGGCAGTGGCGATCAAGCACTGGGTGTGGTGAACGTGGATTCGGCAAGTAAGTCTTAGGATGATTTGTGAGGATTCAGAATCGTAGGGTAAGATTACTTGTAACCGCGCAATGTTTTATAGTGTTTGATTTCTTCCCGTGGTTTTTTCCCGTTTAGGGTTTTCCACGTATATCTTGGTGTTCATCTCTTTATTGCTTCTCGTTCGTTTGATTAGCTTATATATTGATTGGTGGATTTATTTACTAAAAAGATAAAAAATAGCAAATATTTTTAAGCCTAGTTGATCTAGGATTTTTCAATTGGTATCAGAGCGGGTCGCTCGTAATATTAGGGTTTATTCCTTGAGTGGATCCTATTTTTTTATTTGCTATCATGGAAACCCCTAATAACTCTACTATTGCGAAACCTCCTCTTTTAGATGGGTCTAATTATGCATATTGGAAAGCTAGGATGAAGGCTTATTTGAAATCTCAGAACAATCGTGTCTGGCTCTCGGTTGTTAATAGCTATACTGAGCCTACCACAACTGTGGAAGGTAAAATTGTCCGGAAGCCTGATGAGTCTTGGGATAACGCTAAAGCAACTCATAATTCATGTGCCCTTAATGCTATTTTTGGTTGTGTGTCTATATCTGAGTTTCAACGTATTTCTACTTGTGAAATAGCTAAGGATGCTTGGGATATTTTATCCATCACTCATGAGGGGAATAGTCAAGTGAGACAACAAAAACTTCAAAGTATTATCACTGATTTTGAGATGATACGGATGAGTGACAATGAGACCTTTGGTGATTTTTATGCAAGGTTGAGGGAAATTGTGAACTCAAGCTTTAACTTAGGTGAGCCTATTTCTCAAGAGAAAATAGTTAAGAAAATCATGCGTTCTTTACCTAAGAGGTTTATTACTAAAGTTGAAGTCCTTGAATGTTTGCCTAATTTTGATTCCATGAAGGTTGAGGAAATTGTAGGTCATTTCTTAACTTTTGAAACCAAATTGTCGCAATATGGATCTCAAAATGAGAAGAACAAAAATGAGGAAAAATCTTTGGCTTTTTCTAGTATTAAGGTCTTGGATAGTGATGACGATGAATTGGACCAAGAGGAAATGGCTTTATTTGTTAAAAAATTTGGAAAGTTTTTAAAAAAAAATAAAACCTTTGGTCCTAATTCGAAAGATAAGAATGGTGGTGACAAAGGATCTTCCAAGGGTAAAGAGAGGAAAGAGAGCAAATCATTGGGTCCTCAATGTTACGAGTGCATGGGGTTTGGTCATATTGCCCAAGATTGTGCTAACAAACAAAAAAATAAATCCTATAATGTCAGGACTTGGGATGATAGTGACTCTGATGAAGAAGTAAATTGTGGGAGAAATAGTAAAGTCATGGCTTTAGGAGCTTCTGTGCATCCTCATGTGAATGAGTCGAAATTACGAGATGAGAGAGTGAATGGTGAGGATTTGAGTAATAGTGAAAGTGAAGAGGAAGAGAGTTTGCAAAAAGCCTACAATAAATTTTTTAAAGAAAGTCTGAGGTTGACTAAGACTAACATTAAGCTATGTAGTGAAGTGAAGATGAGTGATGAGTCTTACGTGAAACTCAAGCAAGAGCTTTTGAAAGCTCAAGCTCGGGAAAGTCAAGTTGAGAATAATAGTGACTCTTTATTTAATGAACTTGTGGAGATTAAAAGCATGAATGTGAAACTTAGTATTGATTTGCATGCTTCTTTTGAATCAAACAAATTACTTGAGTTAAGGGTAGCTAATTTGCAAGCTGAGCTTGACAAGGCCAATGCTATTTTTAAAAGAATGAATGTAGGTTCAAAGAAATTAGAAGACATTCTTGGTGCTCAAAGACAAACAAGTGACAAGTCAGGCCTTGGCTTTCATGGAGCTTCATCATCTGAACAACTTGCCGATAAAGTAAGTAAATCATCATCTAGAGAGGTAAATCCTAAACCTGATAGTATTAATCATGTTAAAGAAGCCTCTTCATATTAGAAAAGCTAATGGTGCGAGATTTGTTCCTATATGTCATTACTGTAATATTAAAGGGCACATTAGACCAAATTGCTTCGAACTGCATGGATATCCATCTATTGCTCATAGCTTTGTTAATCGTAATAATGTTGATCGTTTTGAAACAGTTACAAATCATGACAATATTAAAAAATCTTGGGCCAAGTATACTGAGTATGATAATGTTAGGAATCTGACATTTAAGGAAATGAAACCTCAACCTATGCCGAACAAACAGAGTCAAGTAGGTCTAGCTAAAACAAGAGCTATTTGGGTGAGGAAGTCAGATTTGAGACCTTACACGAATTTTATCAACGCTCTAGATGACATTGGGTCATCTGGAATTGTTGACTTTGCCTTTTGAGGCTTAGTCCCATGATCATAGTCTAGGTTGATTTTCTTGTCTATCTTATTCCTAGAGTTATGATTATTATTATTTTTTGTGCTTAGTTTCTTATCGCACTTAGTTTATATTTTTTTTATTGTTTCCTAGACTGTCGTTATTTTTTTTCCGGAAAGCCAAAAAAAAAAAGGCAAAATTTTCTTTGCACTGAGCATGCTGCACTTCTTGATGTCATTGCTATATCTCATACTAGTGCAGCTCATGGTTCGTACTTGTCATGCATGCCTTCTCAAGAGCTACTTTCATGAGAATTTCATCAAAAAATCATGTGTATGCCAGTCACTACTTGTGTTTGTACATGCCCATTGATAGCCTTGAGAAGTTGATCCTTATCTCTTTGGGTGAGTATTTGTCCTTGTGGTGGACACCGTATGTCATTCACTTTGGGTATTGACCTTTGACTTGCATACTGTGAGGTCGATTGGCTTGGTTTGATGGGTTAAAAAAAAGGAAACATATAAAAAATTGAAAGACCTAAGGAAAGGGCTACCTCTATGTACACGTGTAAGCTACCATTGACTTGCACCTCATATATTCTCTTTTTGTGTCATGGATTTAAGCTACGGCCTTAGATGTGTGAAAGCCGCCCATGACGGTGCAAAAATATTGTGTGATTATTTGGTATAAGGTTGGCATCTTTTGAGGGGGAGAATATCATGTTATATACTCACTTAACCCTGTTTTTTATATGATCATATTTCATGCGGGTTGGAGTTGGTCTGCCGCCCTTGTGGAGGATGATGTAAATTGGTCCCTTCTTGGTTGATATGACCTCATATGGATGAGTTGATTCTATTGTTAAGGCTATCATTGCACACACTCACTATAACACTTGCATGATTTCATACCCATGGCTGTTCTTTGAAATTTTCTTAGGGTAGCTCCTTTGAAAGCATTCATAACTTGGAGTACCATGCGATGTTTCTTTTGTGTGTGATATATCTTGGTGATTGAGTGCTTCATGGTATATTCTTTTGTCCCTTTGAGATCCCTCTCCATGGGAGCATCTGTTTGTTTGGTGAGTGGGAGTATCTTGGTTTTATCAATATATCTATGTTTATGTCTAGTCTATATGCGCTTAATTGATTTCTTTGTGTGTCCTAGACTATGTTGTTAATTTATCCTTGCTCTTTCTTTGTTCTTCCGTGACAAAAAGGGGGAGAAATTTATTCGCTTATAACAGATTATGTCTTTTAGCGTTTTTGCAGCTTCAGGTTGTGTCCTCAATCTGTTAGGGGATAAGTTCTTTGTGTTGAGTGTGTTTTGTCACGGAAGTGCCAAAGGGGGAGATTGTTAGGACCACGGGCCATGGTCTCTCTGTGTTGGCAAATTCCAAGACAAAACAAACTTTTATTTGTATCCCTATTTATCGAGTTGTAAGTTATTTATTTCTATTTCTAGAGTGTCTGTTTAGGAAGTGGAAGAAATCAATATTGTGTAATTGAGAGTGAGTGAATCGAGTTAATTTGGACCGGATTGATCAAGTAGCAATCAGAGATCAATTGAGGATTCTAGTCTAAATTATTGGCAGCTAGGCACGAGACTAATTGGCTATTATAAATAGCATCCTTTAGTTGGCAATTAGGTCACAGAGGAATTAAGGCAGAACAATCTTATGCTTTAAGGATTAAATAATGAGAGAACGAAGTGGTCCAAAAGCGGATGTGGGTTTGAAGTTCAATAACCAAGATGGGGTTATATCTTTGGATCCTGGAGTAAAAAGAAGATCGATGGATCTTTGAGCGGTCAATACAACTTCAAGAGGTTTACAACATCAACTCAGTTAATCTCTGAACAAAGTCCTTCGGTGGATTCCGGGAGGCAAACGGAAGGCTTGTGGATTCAAGACAGTGGCGGTCAAGTACTGGGTGTGGTGAACGTGAATTCGGCAAGTAAGTCTTAGGATGATTTGTGAGGATTCAGAATCGTAGGGTAAGATTACTTGTAACCGCACAATGTTTTATAGTGTTTGATTTCTTCCCGTGGTTTTTTCCCGTTTAGGGTTTTCCACGTATATCTTGGTGTTCATCTCTTTATTGCTTCTCGTTCGTTTGATTAGCTTATATATTGATTGGGGGATTTATTTACTAAAAAGATAAAGAAAAGAAAATAGCAAATATTTTTAAGCCCAGTTGATCTAGGATTTTTCAGATATATAGTTTATCGAATCACTACGTTTCTTAGTAAATCTGTTAGCTTTATTTTTATTTTTATTATTATTATTAGCACAAGCATTTTTTTTGTTATTTTGTGTTGCTTATTATGATGTTTTTTTTTTTTTATTGAAGTGTATTTAAAAGGTGTTTCAAGTATCGTTAATTTCTGGTTACGCTATTGGACAAAAAGGAGAGTGATTTCTTCTGTCACAACGGCACCATTTAAAACGGGATAGCACCAATGGCATGGGGATCCTACCTCCTAGCATGGTCCTCAAGTCCGGATGGAGAGAGTATATGCTTGTGTATCAAGTTGGTTGCGTCTAGGAGGCGGGGTGGCATGCGATTTTTCCCAATCTTGCGGCCGTCGGAGACGATTCAAATTCCAACGCATTGATAGTTTTCCACACGTTTTTTTTTTTTCCTGAGCCAAAAAGAGGGAAAGAAGGGCAACAAATGCCGACATAAATTGGGCGTAAACACGGCCCTCTAGATTTGCGACAAGTTCCATAACAGCCAATCACTAGTATATATGCTTTTCTGCTCTTTCAAGGATTAATACAATACAATCGAGCTTGTAAATGTAAGCTAGACAAGGCACGAGAGACATCGTCCGTGCATCTCAAACCTGCTATCCATTTGTTGACTAACCAATCTCGCTCCAGTAGATGTCAACCTAGTGGCTAAGTCACGTATGCATTATTGTGGGCCGGAGAGTGAAAGTTCTTAATAAGGCATTTGTAGACACCCTAATCCGGACCTCCGAATAATCTTTAAGTTCTCTGATGATGAAATAAGGAAAAACATATCTTCAAGGCTTGGATCGCTATTCCTTCACTAACATCAAGAAAATCTCTTTTCAAACATGTAGGGTGGCTCCCGGTTCAATTGCAAAAGAGAAAGATGCGTTTGTAAAAAATAACTTTTTCCATGACACATTGAGGGTAAAATGGGCACACAATTCAATATATAAAATATCTTTGAGTGAAACTAATTGGGTTAGAAAGAGGACTCGACTAGCTTTCCAACGCTTCGAACCGCGCTCAAATTCGAGTTCTGGAGTGTCAGAGGAGCCCCCACAAAGTTTGGTGTGTTGTGCTGTCACACAATACCGCATAGTATTTCAGAAATGCCGTGCGGCATTCCAAAAATCACTCCACCACACAAGATTTCAATATACTGCGCGGCCTTTTGAAACACCATCAGAAAAGAGCGTTTAGCAAATTCTCATGCTCGTCAGCAGAGCAGTCAGAGCATATTTTTTGCCTTTGGGTGCACTCCAAGCATATACATGCCCTCTACTTCCCCCTATAAATACACCACTCCTCTAGTTGAAAGGCACCCCTTAATCTGAAGAAAAGCCATTTTGAAATTCTCTGGAACACTAGATTCATCTTTTTCTCTCTCTACATCAACCCACAAGCAGGGCTATTACAAAATCAGTCTCAAACTGATTTTTCTTCGTATTCTCTCTACAAAAGCTTATCAAATCTTTACAAGCACAGTCAAATCTCCCCTAAACTTAGAAACCCAACTGATTTTAGGAATTTCCAGTCCAGATCAACCTCCACTCTTCTATTCTCAAGCACATCCGAGCCTACAAGAAGGTACGTATAAATCAAATTTCTTGTGCTAAACTACGTTTTGGCCTTGAAAAGAGCTCACCAAGGCCCTTCCCAGTATTTCTATACTGGGTTTGGTTCCCAAATGAACTTTATATTAAAAAAAGCAATAAAAACCAGCAGCTACACTGGGTATAGTATACCGTGCGGCACTTTGGTGCACCACACGGCTCGATTTATTATCTCGTACGACATTCTAATTCACTGACTTTCAGGTTTACTAATGCCTGTAAATTAAAGCCAATGGCATTCTGGGCTTATTTCAGGAAAGTTTTTCACATCAAATACGTTTTTCAAGTTGTAGAAATCATTTGGACCTTCTTTTAACTATTTTCCATACTTTATAGTGCATCAAGATGGGTCAACAGACGTTCTAAAATACTTTTCTGTCTCCTAAATAGCCCATCTTAGATCAAAGTGCAAAAACTGTTCTGAAAATACAAGAATAGTGCACCGCATGTCACAAATAGGTGTACCGTTCGATGTTATGCCGAGCGGCATTTCATTTTATTTTACTTCAGTACATACTTTTTTTTTTTGTTTTGTTTTTCTGTTCTGTACCATCTATTTAATATTTCTCTCTCATCTCCTTCAGCTAACGTTATTTAAAGACGGTGCAGGTACATTCCAGAGTAGATTTTCAAGTTAAAAGGTCACTTTTGATTTTACTAACATTCTTAAACATCTCAAAATGGCTTTTAGCAAGGTTTTTCATAATAAAATGAATCAAAAGGCTTCACAATCTGTTTTCCGGAAATTCCGAATACGAAAAAGTTCATTTCAGAGGCCAATGGTACATTTTATCATGCAAACTCGAATCATTCTGGAAAGTACAGCAAGATATACTGCACGGCATTCCTAGTACACCGTGCGGTGTAATATTTTTTTTCCCGCCGCGCTGCATTTATTTTGACAGTAGCAGTTTTTGACTCTGTACGACTTTCTATTATTTATACATTGTACATCCATTTCATACTATACAACAAGCACACCAAGCACGTTTATGTGTCATATAATCCCATGTCCCTTTTCTATACTTGTTTTTCAAAAGTCAAGTTTTTCAAACGATATTAAATTCCCCATTTAAAATGCTTAGTAGAAACCGGTTTTTACTGGGCGAGCGGGGTGTTTTTTCAACAAAACCTTCTCTGTTCGTAACGCAGCTCCCGAACCCAAAGTTTCGGCATTTTCGCTATATCAAAAACCATTTTCTCTAAAGCTAGCTCTCGGTTTCTCGGATCAACCATTTTTAAAATCCGAGTGGCAACTCTAGAGCATTCCGGTCGGGGAACCCACAACATTCTAAGTTACTAAAATTTGTGAAAATGAATAGCAAGAGTGAAAAAGTAAGACAAAAATTGAGAGTAGAAAGTAGTACAGGCGGCTCTACATAAAATTATCAATGGTCAACTAAACGCCCAAACAAAATTACGTTACTGAAAAACCACGTTACTTACAGACAGAAGACAACATAATTCATCTCTTTTGGAACACTCAAGGACAGGAACGTGCTAATCATCTTACTGTAGTGGTTAAAGTAACAAGTCATCTTACAAGCAATTGACTAAGGAATTAAAGGCTATATACTTACGTAATCCATTTTCCCCTAATTTTTCCAAGTAGTAATCTTACTCCTGAAATCGAATTGAATTCATGTGATTTCATTTGGCACTGCATGCATGTCCGTATGGGTGAGCATGGACCAAATTTGCTCGGATTTATGAAAAAATAATGACCAAATCAATACTCACGGATCAAAGATTTTGAAAATAAAATTAAACCATACAATTCATAGAACCGAATAAATCCAAACCCAAGGCCAGCCGAAGGTTAAGTCCTGCAAGCCTACGGGCTTGGGCGACCCCTCTGAAATATGGTGCAACCAAAAAAAATGTAAACCCAAAAGAAATAATTTTGTGCTTAACGTCTAGGGTGCTTTCGGGTTTGCTGGAGCGGCCAGCGTTGGCTCCCGCCCTGGCCGTTGTTGGATGGCCCGGATCTCGCCTAACGGCTTGGTGTAGCTTCCGCGGCAGATTTGTTATGTTCTGCGTTCCGATTGGCTTTTTCGTGGGGTGGCCAATGGTGGATGTCAGAGGAGTTTGATCGATGGTGGTGGTGGATCTGTTAGAGTGACTGTGGGCGGTGGCAACCTGTAGTAAGGTTAGCTTTCGGGTTAGGTTTCCGTTGGGCTTCATTGTTTTATTTGAGCTTTTAGGCCTTTCGATTGTATGTGCTATATATTGCTTTATTTGGACATTCTAGGCTCTCAGGTGTTTTATTGGGTATGGTTCAAACTTTTGGTTGGATCCACTCTCCTTTTGATCCCTAATAAAATGTTACTTTTGTTGATAATTTTTTTTTTTTGTTTTAGATTAAACAAAATTAACACAACTAGCATGGTGATATTAATATATGGGGATGTGTTATTACAAAAACTTAAACATTTGAAAGCAATGTTCCTGAGAGAAGTAATAAAATCGATTGACATCCCTGATTTTATAAGTTCTTGCTCGGGAAGATGATTGTTTCCAAATGACATGTATTCCTTTATCTTTTGGAATTTTGTGTTGACTATACCGATTACAGTTTCTTTTGCAGATATGCATTTTCAAAGTTGAAATTGATAAAAATTTCCCTTTGGAACTATCATTTCACAAGAGGGATTAAGTGTATTGGCCATGATTAGATTTTTTTTTTTGCTCGTCAAACGAATTTCTAATACTCCCTCCGTCCCATAATGTTTGTCCGGTCTACATAACGAAGATGTAAAAATAATAAAAAAATTCAAATTTTTTTCAACAATTCACTAGATATTGATGGGTTCTTTTAATTTATGAAAAAAATTTAAATTTTTTCTTGAAAGAAGTGCATTATTTTTGAGTCCTCGTTTTGTAGACCGGACAAATATTTTTGGACGAAGATAATATTAAACTCGAAAGGAGTACATCGAGGGAGAAAACATCTTAGCTCTGAGAGCTTCAATGCATCCGAAAATAAAAATGCCACCAACCAACAGGTGAACAGCACCCTCAACACAAATTACAATCTTACTTTTTTGAAATGATAGTTAACTTGTAATTAAGTTTATTGACCCATGATTCAAGTCTTTTTGATTGGTACGTTGCACCTACAACAAAATGGCCCTTAGGCCATCCACCTGGTATAATAAAAAATGGGTAATCAAAAGTTGACACATTAACTTTTGATTATTCACTTAAGAGATTATAAAGTTTAACAATATTGAGGTTCACAATGGTCATTTCTAGTCCATAAACAAAGTAAGGGGTTCACTACAATTTCACACTCTCTCTCTCTCCCCCTCTGTTTCCCGCAATTCCCTTTCCTCCATTACGTTTTTTTGGACAAAAATATATCGAACATATGGTATTTTTTTATCAAAACAACACCGAAATTTTTTTTTCTTCCTATTCCTGTAGCCTATCTAACCAAACTAATATCACAAATCCATCACTCTCTTAATCTTCCAAAAAAAAAAATCAAATGTGTTCTTAAATTTGGAAAAGAATGCAAGGTTCTTCATGTAATTCGGCAATGATGGGTAGTAGAATTATAGATGATCGAGAAATATGAGCTTCACTGAGGGAAAGAAAGAGAAGCAGTTTGTGGGTGAAGTAAAGAAGATATAGAGCATGCGAAGAAGAGAAGAAGAAAATATTAGTTCAAACACACGTGTATATAAATTTTGGAACCAGGTAACTAATGTGGTGTGGGGTTCACAAATTTTGATTATTGAAAAAAGCTGCTAGGTTTGGTTATCCAAAGTCTAAAATTTGATTATTTTTAAGGATGTTGCTAAATTTGATTACTCTATTGTGAGCCATCTTTTACACCAACATTGTTAACTTTAGTAACAATTGACTTTTGATTATACTACTGTAGATGGCCTTACCTCTTGTATAGAGCAAAAATACTAGAGACACAAATCTGGAAACACTAGAAAGAGAGTAGTACCACATGTTTTCCATTATTCTCTCCTAAGAGCATCCGCAATAGTAATAATCAAAACCAATAACTAAATTTATCACGCCAGCATTAGATTATCCATATAGTCTATAATCAAACTTAACAATCTCTACCTCCATATTGATTATTTTTGCATCCCTAACCAAAAAAAACCCATAATACACAATGCACATTTGTCCAATCGCAAATAAGTTTTAATCATGCACCCAACCACACCAAATTATTCATCTCAATGAGACGATTCTAATGTAGGGTGTTTTTGAGTTATTGAGTTTTGGTTATTGGTAAAAATTGTTAAGTTTGGTTATGGAATAGATGAAATTTGGTTGTTTGTTAAAAGCTTGTAATTTTGCTTATTACAATGTAGAATGCTGCTAAATTTGCTTATCTACACCCATTTCTTTATTACAATGGAAATGCTCTAATACATACTCCGTAACTTCTAGTAGTTGACACAACTTGCTAGAAAAAAAAGACATGACAAACACGACGACTCTGTCGGTGACTCAATCTCACTTGCAAAGTCGTATTATTAGATATTCTTAACACTAATTCAAAAACATGCATGTAGAAAAGTAGTGATCCATTTTTTTCACTTCCATGCCAATAGTGAAATTCTCTTAATTTTTCCTTTCGTTTTAGGATTTGAAAATATTCTAGCAAGTTGGGTAAGGGACACCACAAGCGGCGACAACCCTCCTGGTGCTGGGAGAGTTGACAAACTGCTTGAGGTCAGGGTTCTTGATATACCCACAGAGGCAAGGCTTCTGCTCCCTCAGCTTGTCACAGCAACCTGCCGACGGCGGCTGCCCCGACGTGAATGCCCCTAGACATGGCCTCAGTTCCAAGGGATTGCACGTCACGGCCTTGGTTACCCGTGCTTCCGCTAGCACCACCACCACCACAACCAGAGCACACAGTAGTGAAGCACAAGACCCTTTCTTCATCTTCCAACACCACCACAGTAATATAAGAGAGAGAGAGAGAGAGAGAGAAGGAATGGTAATGAGATACTGCATTTAGGCCAGTGCCTCGGGCACAATTTATAGAGGCCGGACGTAATCCAGAGACTCTAAAGTCTCATATATATGGATCTTAGGTCAGTGCAAATGGGACCCATGATCAAGAAAAGTAGTAAAAGAACTTTGATCAAGAAAAGTATAAATTTGTTTCAATAAATATATTACAAGAACTCATTAATTAGTACGTACCTAAAGCCAAAAGGTTTGAGTGTTTTTTTCTTTTGCATTATTTTAAGTTATCGTCTTGGCAATCTTTTTTAAACGACCATAGAATTTTGTTACAGTTACTCTCCCTTATTTTTATCGAATACTCAATCATCTTATTGTCTGTATCGCAACGTAAGATTTGTGCTGGTGTCCATATTTGGGTGGTAGGGTCGTCTAATTATAATCTTTTTTGTGCATCAAATTTGTCAACATAATAAATATTATTCATGTTTCCAAGTTGGGCTGATTTCTTTATAATGCATGTTTCTTAGGGCTTGTTTGATAACATAAATTCAGCACTTAAAACTAAATCAATTAAGTAATAAGTGATTCAGTAGGTTTGATAACGACATTGTACATTACTTAATTCTGGCTGAATTCTTGTGTACTTGCATTTAATCACTATACTACCACCACAACCACTCCCACCACCACCACCACTCCTACAACCACTCCACCACCACCACGTCGCCACCATCACCACCACTCCACCACCACCACCACCACTATCACTCCCACCACCGCCACTCCTCCACCGCCACCGCCACCGCCACCACCACCACCCTATCACTCCATCACCACCACTGCCACCATTACAACACTGCCACCACCACTACCACACCATCGCCGCCGCCGCCACCACCACAATGCCACCATTGTACAACTATCACTCATCGACACCACTCACTATCACCATTACCCCATTACTCCACCGCTGCCACCACCACTACCACTCACTGCCACCCTTACATCACCATCACTCTACCACCACCATTACACCACTATCGCCAGCACTTCAACACCGCCACCACCGCCACCAGCACTTCAACACCGCCAACACCCCGCCACCACCACCACAATCACCATTCCACCATTATTATAAGTACATTGTGACCAATAGCAAATTAAGAGAGAATAGGAACTAAATTTAATTTATCATTTTTTTTAATTCAGTACTTAATATATTTACCAAACAGCTTTTCAGCTTTAAAAATTCAGCATTCAGCTTTCAGTACTTAATTTTTCAGCATTTAGTTTCAGTTTTCAGTTTTATCAAACAGGCCCTTACTATTTGATATAGATTTCTTAGTGACCAAAAATATTGTAGCTTATATAAAGGCATACTAAGGTTATGTTTGATAATACAAGCAATAATACATCATTTCTCTTTTCTTCACAATTATCGAATGCAATAAAATATTTCTCCTCTCTCATATTTAACATGGTATCCAAGCTTGAAATGGCCAAGGCTAAATAATATCGTGATATTGTGATTTGATTGTAATTGATTACGATTTTATTATAATTGAGATGATTCCCTCCCATAGTTGGGCTCCTTCCCCTTGTATAAATAAAGGCCTTATTGTACGGTTTTATTATCGAATGCAATAAAATATTTCTTCTCTCATATTTAACAGAATTATAGAGTTGGTTTTTGTTTAGGTTGTTGGGGCTTTTGAATGGCAGGCTTGGAGGTCCTCGTGTGGACGTACGAAAGGTGTAGGAAAGACAAAAACGATTTGTTTGGTCATAAGAGCATATATGAGAGTTGTAAGGAACTGATGGGCATATGATTGTCGGGGGTAGGGTCAGCACTGGTGCTGTCCCATTCAAAACGGTAAGCCAATCACACATAATTTTTTTTATTAGCTTTAACTTCACGTTTGCAGAGCCTAAACACCACATAATTTCGACAATGATCCCCATAGACCTATATAGGACTTGGACAACGATGTTGAGAAAATTGAAAGATTCTAATTAATTTCCACACATTCATTGAAATTAAAGAGGGTCAAGCCAACCACACCGATGAACAAGATATAATCCAATGGAGTACTAAACACTAGGATCCCCTATACCAAGTCATGCATGTACTCGCCAAAAACGAAAAGAACATAAGAGACATATATAGTAATCAATCAAATGGGCCCGTGAAAAATTACCTCAATCCTGTCGGTGTTCGATTCAAAACCCCACTCATTTTTATTTTTTAAAATTATTTAACGGCTCAAATCATTCGTGTGGAATCCGAGTGGGCACCACATACCCGTCGGTGCAATTTCGGGACCCCTTTAGGTCAGTAGCTCTAGCAGCCTCCAAACTTCGATGTATAAAGGGAATAGGATGGGTGGTGATGTCCTCTTCTGATTTGTTTTCAATATTTTGGCCATTTTTCGAGCACATTATGATGATCGGCTCCATTCACTTTGTAAATATTAGCGAAAACAGTAATAATACCAAAAACCGTGTTCATCAAATTTCAATAAATACGTGATCGGTACAGGTGAAAATTGCAGAAAAATATTTTATGTCAAGTTGTATGGATGTATTCAGAATTTTTTTTTTAAGTACTTACATTCATATTTTTTTTGAATTTGTTCGCTTCAAATTAGAGAACTAATCAAGATATTAAGTTTCGTGCGAAATAAATTACAAAAGTTATGTACGTAAATCATATACTACCTCCGTCCCTAAATGTTTGGCCGTTTCGCAAAACGAGAACTCAAAAATAATGCATTTCTTTTAAGAAAAAATTCAAACTTTTTTCATAAGTTAAAAGAATTCATTGATATCTAGTGAATTGTTGAAATTTTTTTTAATTTTTCTTGTAAAAATTGTATTATTTTTACGTCCTCGTTTTGTGAAACGGACAAATATTATGGGACGGAGGGAGTATTTTTTTGATTAAACATCTTTCGTATGTGACTATCATTCGGAGATGGAGGGGGGCTCGGGACCCTGCTGGGTGGGTGGTAGGGTCAGTACTGTTATCCCGTTCAAAATGGTCTAGCCAACCACAAATAATTTTTGACTTATCTGTACAATGGTCGCCAAAGTATCAGTGAAATATCAATTTGATCCCCAATATTCAAATCGTATCTATTGCATCCCCAATATTACAATTGACCATTAAATGCAAAGGTATTTTTGGAACTTAGCTACAAATTATCTCACCTTCAACCTCCACCTTTACCCTAACCCTACCAAAATCCAAACCAACTTCGGTACCGTTCCACTTTTGAAAAAAGTAGGTTTTTAAAAAAGAAGGTAAATTTCAAGGTAAAAAATCATGTGTTTACGCAAATAATTTTTCTACCAATATAGATTTTGTTTGATAGATCTCATTGTTTTTCATTTTCGTTATATTTGAATTTGAAATTACCATCTTTCTGAAAAAGAAGGTTTTTAGAAAAAGCGGAACGGGACGAAAAACCCAGAGAGAGAGAGAGATTAGTGTGGAACAGAACAATTTCGTCCGAAAAATCCCACACGGGTCGGACGGACTACGGAGCCCTATCCGGTGGTGTGCACCAAACCCGAACCGATCAAGTTGTAATCTTGCAGGACTGATTTCGATCAACTACATAAGAAAGCATGTTGTTACCTCCCTGTGTTATTACTACTGCTGTGCTACCACAACTTAAATTAGATGCGCATAGCAGACTCTTAAATGATGAGGAAATAATTCGATTCGGCAAAACTAATGAATCTGTCTTGATTTGGGTAAGAGATTTCGGTTTGAAAAGTAAATAAACTTTGTGTTAGGAATAGTTGCATCAGAAAAGATGAAGACTTCGACTTGCAGATTTTTTTGAATCGTGTGAGTAGGAGAAATTAGTACCCAATTTACCGACCTAGAACTGGCATCAGAGAGGAAGAGGCTGTAGAAGAGTGGAAGAGGGCAAGTCGTGGCTGTAGAAGAGTGGAAATTAGTACCCAATTTACCGACCTAGAACTGGCATAAGAGATTTTTTTTTTGGGGGGTACTTTGGCAAATTAAATTGGTGCTTTTGTGAGGACTGAGCAGATATGTTGATGCTAGAGTTTCAGACCTTGTTTCAGATCCCATGCTATTCTAGCCTCTAAAATCACTCCTTTTTTAAAAAACAATTATGTCTAAGGATAGAAAAGTGTAGGTTAATTCCCATTAAGAATGAACTCAGTTTTTATTAACCTCTAAGGACGATCACATTATGAACATTATCCTTTTACCTTTTAATAAACACAATTTCATATTCTATTTTTTTTCCTACTATAAGATAGGGTACCCTAGAACTAGAGTAGGGTACCCTAGGGTTTAGGCACTTTTATAAGATTTTAGAGTGCACTTTTCTATTATAGAGTTTTAGTAGTTTAGGCACTTTCATAGGTTTAGGGTTTTAGGCACTTTCATAGGGTACCCTAAGGTATAGGTTTAGGCACTTTCATAGAATTAGAGTTTTAGGTACTTTCATTGAATACCATAGGATTTAGGTTTAGCCACATTTTAGCGGATTAGACACTTTAATAAGGGTAATTTGAAAAAACATTTTCCAAAACAACTTAACGATGAATTTCCATTTTTCTCTGGACCTAAAGTATTCCAGAAATACTTAGAGATTTAGAGGTTGAAGATGAGATGATTTGTAGCTAAGTTCAGTGGCGGTACCACATACAATCCACAATAGTCACACGACCACCCCAAACAAATGTTTTTGGTTATAATGGATATAGAATTTTTAAAATAAACCATGCTTTGAAGTGGCTTGAACACCCAATTCACATATCAATGAACATCTAGTTCACAAAATTTTGAAACACCCAGTCCATATATCAATGACCACTGATTAGGTGTAAAATTAGGGCTCTTTATATATATATGATAAGCACCCGGAAATGTAATGAAAGGGTGCGCTAGTGTCTAGGTTTCGTTCATTTTATTTATTAATTAGTTGTTTTTATCTTGGTTTGCTCGCAGAGTATGTTGGTTTGTGTTGCAGAGAAAATCACTAAATAAAGGAGCTTTAAAGGCCTTAGGCATGTCATGGCCTGAGAATGACCTGGCAGCAGAGGCAGAGCCAAACCAAGAGTCATAGCCCGGGCAAAAGAGCAAACGGCCAGTGAACAGCTCCGGCAGAGTCAAGTGCTAGGCCAAGGCTGAGCAACGCCAAGGCAGGAAGAGCATTGCAAGGCAAAGCTAAATCAAGACCAAGCGTGGCCAAGCCGTGGCCAAGGCAACTTAAAGCGTGGCCAAGGTAGAAAGAAAATCAGTTTCAATACTGATAAGGCGTCGCTATCGATTGGAAGGAATTGCTCCAATTGGTACCAAGCTGCTTAACACCGGCCCTAACTGCTTCGGCATCGATTGGAAGGAATAGCTCCAATCGGTACCGAGCTCTTAACTCAGTAAATGTAAGGCTAGGGCAATCGGTACCGAAGGGCTTAGCGGGGCATCTTCAGAGTATCTAGGGAATATTCCAAGCGCGGAATATATTGTGTGATGTAATTAGATCCAAAAACAAGTAGGAATAGATTTTGAGAGTACTTTTCTTGATCTAGGATTAGATTCAAATTGTTCTTGAGTGTTCTTAAATTTCTAACTTTGAATATTTCAATTTCTGTCTTTAATTGTTAGTTTTTGATATCGTTACCTTAATTAAAGTTGTTACTATTCATTCAATCTATCGTTTGATTCAATTTATTTCTAGTCTTGTCTTTTCAATTATGCTAAGTAGATTTTTGTTGCTTCCTCCTATCTCTCTAGATATGAGTGGGTAGTTCCAAGGGTTGGGTCATGGGATGATTAGCATCCCATGGCTTGGGCGAAAATTGTATTTTTCACCAATAAAGCTTTAATTTTTGGATTTGAAAATTGATGTGGGGTTCGGATTCGTTTGGTAAATTGCCGAGGTGTTAACCTCTTTGATCACGTGTAGGTGGAAGCATCGCCTATTCACCACACGTGATGCTTAGAGCTTTGTCACACAAGGTGTTTTACCAGGAGAATTCTAGAGCTAGCTTGATTTTCAAACCATCTCTATTTTCGGGTTTAGGAACCTTAATTGCGTATCTTGAACCGCGTGAATTAGTGAAAATGTGGTTTAGCTCAAGTCATGAGAGCTAGTGATTCCTAGACCTAGCCTGTCTTCTACCTAGTTTATTTGTTTCAATTTAGCCTTTCTTTTCCACCGTTTCTGTAACGACCCTGATTTTCGATCAGTAAAAATTTCGTTAAATATTTGAATTTTATTTTTAATACTCTTGTGGTTTGTCAAAATTACGTTTTTGCCCTTCAAATTTGATTTCTTTGCGCTTTGGCCTACTTAGCAAGCCTAGTTAGGTTCTAACCATCCGGTTGGAGGAACTAAACTACGAAGCTATCTAGTTACCCCAATTGGACCGTTTTGCCCCTCATTGAACCTTTTGAACCTTTTTAACCCTAGACAAAGAATTGAATATCCTTTTTCTTTTAAATATTTTTTTTATTATTCTTTGTCCAATGGACAAAGATAGTTAGGGAAACTATTATCCATTGGATAATAGAAACCCCATTTTTTATTATAAAAGTATACTTGGTTAAAGTACTAGTATTAGTAAAAAATGGACTTTTTAATTACTTTAAAGTACTTTTTGGATTATTTTAGTATATAAATGACCTAATAACTATTATCCATTGGATAATAGAAGTTAGGGGAATTTTTACCCAATGGATAAAAAGAAGTTAGTCTTTCAAAGTACCATGAGGTTTATTAGTTAATCTTTTTCTTAAAACCCATGTGCCAAAGTACTTGTTATTTTAATATAAAAGATACCTAATAACTATTGTCCATTGGACAATAGAAGTTAGGGGATTTATTACCCATTGGGTAATAAAGTTATTCTTTCACCAAGTACAAGGGTTTTATTAAATTAGTCTTCTTCAAAATCCATGGGATTCTTTCTTCCTAGTTAAGAAATTACTCCATTGTCCTCCTTTGTACCATTATCTATTGTTTAAACACAATATCTTGTACCAATATTCTCCTTGCCCACCAAGTCTTGCAAGAATCAAATCCTAGCCATGCAAGCCTAAGGTTAGGCCTTGATCTTTCTAGTTGGCATGACAAGTGTCAAAATGAGAGTTAGAGAGAGAGAAGGGGGGGCCGGCCTTGAGAAGAGGAGAGAGAGCCAAGCTTTGCCTATAAATAGAAGGCCATTCCAAGCATTTCAACTCACCCCTTCAAGCATTTGCTCTTCCTTCTCTCTAGAAACCATTTCTGATTTTCCAGGCAGCCTACTGCCCCTTCAAAAATCCTCAGTTTTCTCCTTCTTAAGTTAGTTTTTAGAACCAACTTCCTTCGGGAAAGTTGTAGAGCACTTCGAGAGCTTCAAGTTAGGCCCAAGAACCATCTCAATCGGTGAAGAAATGACAAAGATATTGTCATTCAAAGTTCAGTAAAAATCTCGGATTTTTATTTCCAGACCGCTTACTGTCACTTTCTTTATCACCATTTTTCTCCTACTTAGAGTGGTTTCTAGGATCAACTTTCTTCACAAAAGTTGTAGGGAATTTCTTGAGCTTCGATTTGGACCCAAGAAAAAGCACATTCGGCCAAAGATTGACCGAGTTACTGCCGTCCAAAGTTCGGGCCAAATTCGCGAGTTTCATCACCCGTGGATTTTCAAATAGCTTATTCGGCCCCGACTAGTTTCGGATCAAGGTAGGATACTTTTACCCTATCCCTACGTATATGTAAGATCTCGTTATCTTCCATTTCAAAGTAAGTTATTTTTATTTACTTTCCATATCAAGTATTCGTATTTTGATCTTTACGTTGATTATGAGCTTGAATACATGCATTACTTGTATTACTTGTGACACGATAAAGCATAATAAAGCATAAGTGATTTATCACTCCAAGGGCGTCCGAACATGTGGCGTTATGCTTTAAGCGTTAATGTGAACGTGATTAGCAATATAGAGTTGAATGATCTTGTTTGTTTACAAGGAATGATTTATGTTTGCCTTTGTCCTGCCTCGGAGTCTTGCATGTAAACGAGACACGAGAACCGAGAAAGTAGAAACATGGCACCTAGGGGTGTGGTTAATGAAAGAAAATATTTTCCGAGGAAGAAATGTGTTTTCCGAAAAAAAAAGATATTTTAGAAACTACATAATGACCATTTCGAGGGCATTATGTGTGTGTGTGCGCTCCAATGGGAATCCGGAATAGCGGAACCATTGTGAGGTTGTGTGTGTGCGTTCCCATGGGATCCTAGACCGGCGGAACCATGGTGAGGTATTAGCTTGGTTATCCGCGGAGAGGAGCCAATGCAATTGTGTGCCAATGGGAACCCGGCTTGGCGGCACCATTGTGAGGATACACGGGAACCCGGCGCGGCGGAACCGAGGTTGGGTGTGTAGGCTTGGTTATCCGCGGTACGGAGCCAATGCATAAGATTTTGAAAGGCTTGGTTATCCGCCGTTCGGAGCCAATGCCAAAGATTTTGAAAGGTTGATTTGTAAGTGGAAAATGGTGACACTGTCTACGACGAGTCGCGTAGGAGAAACCGGGAAATCTTGGACACCAACGTAGTTAAATATCGACTGTGGATGTGTTTATTGTTTGTTATTTGTGATCTATTGTTCGTAAGTTATGGGTTAGTGGGTAGGGTTACTCTATTGAGCTTTCGTAGCTCATGGTGTTACCTTGTGGTGACCCTGGCATATTATATGGATGGCGACGCCGGTATAATATGTCAGATCTCATAGACGAACAGGGCGAGATCTTCACCTTGGAGGCTTCTGGAGCTGAAGGGCTGGCTAGGATGGAAGGAGCAAGCGGAGTAGTAGTTAGGAGCCTTAGTTCTCCTTTGTTGATTATATGTACCCTTTTGAAGTATTTATGATGTAATAAACTCTCTTTATTATGTAATAAATGCCTCATTAACGTACCCAAAATTCGGGGCGTTACAGTTTCAAAGTAAAACTCGGTTGGCTACCTAATAGCCGAAACTCGTGCTTACACCTACAAATCCATCCAAGCCATATAATTATTCCCTTGGGTACGATCTCGGACTTCACCGAATTATTATGCTTCAAATGACGTATTAAGCCCTACGCTTGGGGCGTTATTCTTCTATATCGGAAGATTCGAAGCAATATACTCTTCATTTGAGACTGTTTATGTATTTTTTAATCATATTTCTTAATATATAAGTAGGCTAAAAAATAAAGTTCTCCAATTTTTAATCTGTTTGAACTAGTGTAAATATTTTATATTTTGATCATTTTTATTCTAAAGGGTAATAAATAATTTTTGTTTGTATATGAGAGCCCTAAGAGAGCTGTAGGACAAAATGAGAGTTCTAGAGACAAATATTAATTATGACCCTTTAGAATAAAATGATACTCTCTCCGTCTCTTTTAAAATGTTCTAGTTTGAAAAACACGTAGTTTTAAGAGTCAACTTTCACATATACTTTACACTTTTTCCATCAACTTTTCTCTCCACTTTACATTTTTCACATCAATTTTTATCTCTACTTTCCTAAATTATCATTCACTTCATACTTTTCATATCAACTTTTATCTCTACTTTATCCTTTGATTTTTCAAAGTAGACACTTATTTTGGGATAGTCCAAAATGGAATACTGGACATTTAAATAGGGAAGAAAGGAGTATAAAAATAAGATTTTTGCACTAATTTAAACGGATTGAAAATTGGAGCACTTAATTTTTTAACCATTTTTTTTTTACCGTGTTTGACCCTTTAATTTTTTTTTTATTTTAGTCCATGTTGCCTTAAAAATAATCTCCAGATTTTTTAAAAAATGCCGAATTGCTCTGCATTGCCTAGGTGGGCTTGGTTCTTGGCGGTGGGCTGCTGCCCGACTAGCAACTAGCGCCATTTAGAATACTAGGTAGTATATTGTAAATTTTTTTGAACACTGGCCTTCCCGAAAAATCTTGGAGCCGCCATTGGCTAAGTTCCAAAAATACTCTTGCTTTAACAGTTAATTTGGGCGAAGTTAGTTCTAGGGACCATTTAAACGTGCATTGTAAATATTGAGGATACGATAGACACGATTTGTATATTGAGGACCAAATTGACATTTCACTAATATTTCAGCCTAAGTGAACCAATCACTAACAACTCACGTCCCAGCCCATTCTTTGGAGGCATCCATAGTTTTTAATATCGGCCGGTACGAACCGTATCGGCCGGTTTGTACCGGAATTCGAGGGTTCCGGTTTGGATTTAAGTCGGTATAATGGGGAGAGTGAAAATCACAGGTGAACCGGCCGATTCCCGATACATATCGGTATGTAACGGATTTTTCGGCCGGTTCTTCTGGTTCAGGCCGGTTCGGCAAAAACAAAAAAAACAAAAAAAAAACAAAGCTTTTTTTTTTTTTTGATCCACAAAAACAGACCTCCTCCCACGATCAAACTATCAACTCCTTCCACTTTTCACAGCTTTTTCCCTAAAATTTTGGATCTTTGTCTTGGAAAATAAGTAAATAACACAAAAATTGAAAGTTGAAACCCAAATCCGATCATTACCTGCCGTTGGCTTTCTTATCATCAGATTACCCATCATTTTACCATTTAATATGTACCTCACCTGCTCCCATAGCTGCTAGTGCTCAGACGGCGGCTTTGAGCTCAACCCGTGAAGAAGATCGCCGGAGAGAGACCGGCGTTGAGAGAGAGAAGAGGCAGAGGCGAGAGGGGCTTTGATCGGTGGGTGTGATTTTGCAGGTGTGAGAGAGAGAGAGGGGCTGAAGTCGGCGGCGGCATGATTTGGCTGTCTGGTTTTGTTCGTTTCTCTGTTGGGAATTTGGGGTTGGGGTTAAACTTGAGAAGAAGAGTAAAGTTAGAAAGAGAGAGTGTGTGAATGAGGGTGGGTGGGTGGGTGCAGTACACTGGGGTATAGTTTATTTTTTTTGCCGTTTTTCTTCTTTTTTTTTATCAGAATAAATTTTTTTTTAGAATAAGAGAAATAATATTTTAATGGGATAACTTAAAATGTAGAGAGTCTGGTGCAGTAGATATTTTAAAAGTGAATAGCTAAAATAATAATGTGACTTTTTGCTCTCTAATTTGGTCCAAAATTTAAAGATACTGGTGCGGATAATAGATTTTCTATATTCTCTCCTCTTGTTGATTTTGCGTAGCACGACTCACGAGAGTAAAAGTTACCAAACCAATTTCTTTATTCACCACCTCTGTCAAGGACCGGAGCAACTATTATATAATTTCTTTTAAAAAAAAGTAGTTTAGTACGTTAGTGACTTGAAATGGAAAATCTTATTGCCTTGCAGATTTTGATAAATTATCGGATATTTCACATGAAGAGAATGGGCTATTACATGCCTTAAATTAATTAAAATGTGGTAATTTAAGCCAATGTTGGGGGCAAAAGTATAATTTTCAAGTTTTATACATGTTGATGATGATTTTTAAAAATTCACGACCGCGATTCCCACAACGTATCACCGATACGCTCTGATACCGATATACCGCGACCGATACCGCGACGGTGACCGATACCACGATTTAAAACTATGGAGCCATCTCTTTCTGGCGTTATGTGTTCTCAGTTTAGCTTGAGAGAGTCTCAAGTGAAAGGCATCAACTTACAGGTGGACCTAAAAACAAGTCAGGGGAGAAAGATAAAGAAGAAAAGAACTTCTGGAGGACTCTGAAACTGGCCTTAACACAACTGTGATTCCATCCATGCAAGAACTGGAGCCTAATCCCATCCAATTCTCTGAGAGTTCATCTAACTCTTCTTTTGAGGATATTGATTCTGAAAAACCTTGGCAGTTGGTACTCATTTGAACATTAATTGCAATGTAAAGGACAGTGCTATTCGGCACAACATGATCCAGGATGAGACTGAAAAGTTCTCAAAAATGTTGGGGGTTACAAGAGATTGCTCATAAATCTCTTCAACATCAGGTGACTTCGGAGTTAAATCAATTTTAATTAAGATAATATCTTGGAATATCAGAGGCTTAGGAAGTAATCTCAAGAAACGTTTTCTATCAAAGCTTATTAAATTAAGAAGACCTGATATAGTTTTCATTCAAGAATCAAAGTTGGAAAGTTTGGATCAAGCTGCAATTCAGAGGATATGGGGAAATCCTGATGTGGGAAGTTCTATTTCTAGTTCTGAAGGTGCTTCTGGGGTTCTTATAACCCTTTGGAACTCAAAAATTTTCAAGATTCAATCTGTTATCACTCATAAACACTTTATTCTTGCAGAAGGGTCTCTAGATAATGGTTTTTCATTGTGCCCTTCTCAACATTTATGCCCGTAATGACCCCATTGGCAAGAGAAACTTGTGGATGGAAGTTGCTCCTCTCAAAAGTTCATCTCAATTACCCTGGTGTGTGGGAGGGGATTTCAACACTATAAAATCAAAATCAATCTCTGAAAGGACTGGCTGTACCAGATTGGATAGAAGCATGAGAGACTTCTTAAACTTCATTAATGTCATGGAACTCCAAGACATTCCTCTTCTTGAAAGGAAATTCACTTGGTCCAACTTCCAGGATGAGGAGATTCACAGTAGACTTGACAGATTCCTTCTATCTCAAAGAATTTTTGGATAGATTCAACTTTTCTCAATGGGAACTGCACAGGCCTATCTCAGATCACTGTCCTATAATGCTAGCTCAAGACACAAGGAATTGGGGCCCTAAACTTTTTAATTTTCGGGATGCATGGCTTTCAAACCCTTCGTGTATGGAACATGTTAGAAGTGTTTATTAGAGAGAGTAGGTTTGTCTCACATCGTCTATCTTATGAATGTGTAACTCTCCAGAGTAATATAAATAAAGGTATATGTGTGAGGGTTCATTAACACCCGATACACTTCTTTCTATCTCTAATAACATGGTATCAAAGCCCCACCTTAATCCTAACCATAAGCCACCACAACCCTAAATCTCACCACCATAATCCTGCTGTACATCACCAATACTAAATTCCCACCACCATAATCCTGCCGTACATCACCAATACTAAATTCCCATTACTGCCGTACATTAGACACAACCTCATCACTGCCGTACATCACCAAAACTCTTGCTGTACATCACCGTGCATCTCCGACCCTCGCCGACAACCGTAACCCAGTCACCGGCGACTCCAAAACAGCCTTACCCAACCTCAAAACCCCTGAAATCGACCTTCGAATCCTCTGAAAATTGCTCGAATCTGCTCGAAACCCTGCTATTGACCCTTGAAATCATCACCCAGTTACTGCAGATTAGGTTTTGACCCTCAAAGTTCTCATATAGTGCTCAAAATCACAGCAGCACTCCTCCGAAATCCTTCCAACATTCAGACCAATCCACGGCCACCTTCATCCACCAGCGACCCTCGTCAGTGATCCTTCAGTCCGGAATCCTAGCGCCGCATCCCCACAGGTTTTCGTCAAACTCTGGTATGAGTTGAATCACTGGGTTTTCCACCAATGTGTTGTTTTGTTACTGTGCGTGATGTTATTATATTGCTGGTATGGGTTTCTCATTCTGTTGGATGGTTGTCGTAATTGATCAACGTAGTAACATTTTTCTGATTAGTAGAAGTCCTTAGAAGTTGCTCGGAGCTCGGTTGTTTTATGTTGGTGGTCGTTTGATTCGTTGTTTTTACTAGTTTGTTGTTTAGTTGGTTGAAGTTTTGTGGTTATTTCTTGTTCGGGGTGCCTCTACATTGTTTGGTAAAATATCTGAGCAGAAGAAGGATTCTGATTCTGGTGCTATTTCTAGCTCTAGTTCTACTCTTGTTGGTAGCTTATCGAGTGGCTCTTCGTCTCGCGAGAGGCGCCCTATTACCTCCACCATTAAATGGGGGCAATTATGTTCTTTGGTCTAAAGTTGTTGAGGTGTATTATATGGGTCAGTCTGAGGACTCTTATTTGACTGATGAGTCTCCTGCTACTACTGAACCCACATATAGGGCATGGAAAGCTATTGATGCCTGTGTTCATTCAGAGTTATGGAATAGTATGACGAAACAGGTTGCTAGTACGCTGATGTTTTGTGATACAGCTAGAGAGGTGTGGAAATAGGCAAAGGAGTTGTATTTAGGAGTCGACGATCTCCGTCGCACATATGATCTTCATCAATGTTTCTTTAATATATCTCAAGGTGATGATTCTTTTGAGGATTATTATGCTAAGTTTCGGGGCATTTGTAATGAATTGGATATATGTGAGCCACTTACTGCTAATATTCATGTTATACGGCGAGCTAAAAAAGTTTGGAATGAAACCAATGTTGTAGGTTGGTCTGGCTTTAAGCTAATTCAGAAACTGAAGGCAGTAAAAGAGAGGCTAA
Organism: Rhododendron simsii; assembly: GCA_014282245.1. Taxonomy (NCBI): domain Eukaryota; kingdom Viridiplantae; phylum Streptophyta; class Magnoliopsida; order Ericales; family Ericaceae; genus Rhododendron; species Rhododendron simsii. Next base: position 9,099,587 of record CM024962.1, read on the forward strand.
AGAGATGGAATAAGGAAGAATTTGGTGATATCAACTTGAAGCTGCTAGAGTTGGAAGGAAAAACTCAGCAGCTAGATATTCTTAGTGAAGGCAGAGCTTTGTCTTCTGAGGAAAAACTATCCAAAAGGGCTCTTAAAAGTGAGTTTTGGAACAACAGACTGGCTGAAACACTTTGGAGACAAAAGCCAAGAATAAACTGGCTTAAGCTTGGAGACAAAAATACAAAATTCTTCCAAATAATGGCAAACAACAGGTTCAAAAGAAATTTTATTGGCTCTATCAAAGTTCAAGGTTCTGTCATTGAAGATCATTCTCTTATCAAGGAAGTTGCTATCAATCACTTTTCTTATATCTTCAGGAAAGGAACTCAAGCTGAATCCTCAATATATGGGAGGAACATTTCCAAGAAAACTGTCCCATTCAACAGATGAAATGTTAGAAATCAGTTTGATTCTCAGGAAATTCTTGCAGCTATCAAGGACTGCAGCAATTCTAAAGCCCCAGGACCGGATGGCTTTAACTTCAACTTCATTAAAAAAAGGTTGGAACTTTATGAAGGAGGACTTGATTCAATTTTTCAATGAAATCCATTCTAACTCAAAGTTGGTGAAAGGTATCAACTCTTCTTTTATTGCTTTCATTCCCAAAATTGATGGAGTATCCTCTTTCAATGAATTCAGGCCCTTTAGTTTGGTGGGATCCTTATACAAGATTCTCTCAAAAATTCCTTCAAATAGACTGAAACTAGCACTCCCCAATCTCATTGGCAAAACACAATCTGCATTTATTGGTGGAAAGCAAATTTTGGATGGTGTTTTCATGACAAATGAAATCATTCATCATTGGAAAAAAATAGCAAAGTGGAGGGTGTTAGGCCCGGAGTGTCCCCATGGGTTTAGTTACACAATGTCACTCCCTGCAACTGCTCCAAAAATAAACTTGCGGGTGCAATGTCGAATGCCATAAAAAACTTAATTGAAGCCTTCGCTAACATCAATTGGTTTTAAGACAGATGGTGGAAAAGCGGTCCGACAAGTGGTATCAGAGCGAGGAAGTCATGGGTTCGAGTTGCGAGAGCATCATCGTGAGGGAGGGATTGTTGGGCCCGGAGTGCCCCCATGGATTTGGTTACACAAGGCTACTCCCTGCGACTGCTCTAAAAACAAACTTGTGGGTGCGATGTCAAATGCCATAAAAGACTTAATTGAAGCATTCGCTAACGCCAATTGATTTTAGGAGAGATGGTAGAAAAACGGTCCGACAGAAGGCTAATTCTAAAACTGGATTTTGAAAAAGCTTTTGATTGTCTAAATTGGAAATTCTTAATTGTTATGATGAAGAACCTAGGCTGTGGTAAAAAATGGTGTGATTGGATTCTGGAATGTATATCATCACCTTTTCTATTTGTTTTGATCAACGGTTCACCTCATCTGAATTCAAACCTCACTAGGGGCTTAGGCAAGGTGATCCTCTCTCACCTTTCCTATTTAACATTGTTGTTGAAGCTCTCACCATGCTTCTAGAAAGAGCAAGAGATTGTGGGATGATTAGAGGTGTTAAAGTAGGAAGAAATGGCTTGACCTTCTATCATCTCCAATTTGCTGATGATACCATTCTATTTTGCAACAATGACAGAGAGGAGATTTCAAACCTAAAGAGAATCTTAAGACATTTCCAACTGCTCTCTGGTTTAAAGATTAATTTTTGAAAAAAGTATGTTGTGTGGTATCAAGGTTAATGAACAGGACATCACCAATCTTGCACATATCTTAGGCTGCAAAATAGGCTCTCTACCTATGAAATATGTAACGCCCCTAATTTTAGGTACGTTAAAAGAATAATTTATAACAGAATTTAAAGAGAGTCACTGCTCATTATTACAACATAACTCTCGTAAGAGTATTTTAAACACAAAATAGGGAACTAGGGTTCCTAACTACTGCTCCTCTTGTTCCTCCATCCTAGCGAGTTCTTCGGCTCCGAACGCCTCCAAAGTAAAGAGTTTGCCATGTTCATCTATCAGATCTGACATATTATACTAGTGTCGCCACCCATATAATATGCTAAGGTCACCAAAAGGTAACACCGTGAGCTACAAAGGCTCAATAGTAAAATCCTTATCCACCTATCTTAACTTACAAACAATAATAAAACATCGATTTCCACATGATACGTGTATAAACAGCTACAAAAGACAATAACAATAACATATCCACAATCATTATATAACTATCGTTGGTGTCCAAGATTCTCCGAGTTCCTCATATGCAACTCGTCGTAGACCGGGTCCCCATTTTCATATACAAGTCAACTTTTCCAAAATCTTTTGTTTAACACACCCAACCTCTGTTCCGCCGCGCCGGGTTCCCGAGTATCCTCACAATGGTTCTGCCGCGCCGGGTTCCCATTGGCACACATTTGATTTGGCTCCTCTCCACGGATAACCTAGCTACACACCCAACCTTAGTTCCGCCACGCCGGTCTCCCGAGTATCCTCAAATTGGTTCCGCCTCGCTGGGTTCTCATTGGCACACATATATACACAACTAACATAATACCCTTGAAATGGTCATTACGTAGTTTCTAAAATATTCCTTCCTCGGAAAACACATTTTCTTCCTCGTTGACCACACCCTATGTGCCATGTCTCTAACTTTCTTGGTTTAGGTGTCTTGTTTTCATGCATAGCCTCCGTGGTGTAGGACTTTTACATATAAATAAGCATTTTACAAAACTACTCCAACAAGATCATCCAACTCCAAACTACATAGCATGCTTGAAACATCATGAATATAAACCATGCATTTCCAACATTTAATAAGAGATAACCTTATCTACTTTAGAAAGAAAAGGTCAAAGTTACTTCTAAATGACATTCTATTTTCCAACATACAATTTTATACAATACATAGAGTTGGAGTGCACGGGTAAACTACTTATATTTAGAGTTAGAGTACAAGGATAAACTACCGTTCTTCTTGGCGGTTGTTGACTACGGTGAATTGGTCGTCGGTTTTGAGATCGGCGGCGTAACGGCTCTGGTTTGCTTCGAAAGGAAGAGAGATGATCTTTTCTCTTCCTAGAAACAACTTACTAACTAAACTAAGCTACTTTAAAGATCTAGAGGTGGTTTTGGAAGTGGTTTGGTGGTTTCGCTCAAGAACTCTCAAGAACTCAAGAAAAACTAGAACTTTTGAACTAAGAACTCTTGGAAATTCTAGAGAGAAGTGAGAGCAAGAAGTGAAGGTGTGAGTTCAATGCTTGGAGTGGGCTTCTATTTATAGGCAAGCTCTCCATCTCCCTCCTCAATGGCCGGCCCCCTCTCTCTCTCTCTCTCTCTAAGTCTCATTTTTTTTTATTCCAACAAATCAAGTTCCTTGGAAGATCAAAGGCTAGATCCTAGGTTTGCATGGCTAGGTTAGTCCTTGGATTTGATCCTTGGAAGATTTTGTGGTAGAAAGGAGAGTTTGTACAAGATTCTTGGTGTTAAACAATTGGCAATTGTACAAAAGAGGACAATGGAGGTTAGGTTTGCCAAGGTTTGGAAGGATGAAGAAGATCTTGGTGATAAGGCATGGTACAATCCAAATCCTTCTTCTTTCTCTCCCTCTCTCTCTCCCTCTCGGCTCACTCTCTCTCTCTCTCCCCTCTCTCGGCTTCTCTCTCTCTCTCTCTCCCTCTCTCTCTCTGGCATAGTACATACACACACACACACACACACACACATATATATATATATATATACACACACACACTATTAGGTGCAAGAAAACAAATAAAATAATAAGTACTTTTGTACTAAGGACCAAAAGTAGTCTTAAAAGGTCAAGATTTCCCATAAACCTAATAAATTGGCACATGTGTACTAAGGCAATATTCAAGTCATCCAAGTACTAATATATTATATACATAAGTACTAATGTACTCTAGGTAGAACAACTCCCCATTAAACTAATCCAATTGGGTACAAAAACCCAATTTAAAATAATACTAGAGTAGTACTTAGGAGAATCTTAGGTTTTAAAGACTACTAAGTACTTACATAATAAAATATTGGTATCTCATCTCATGGGGTTTTTGAAAAAGACTAGTTTATTCAACCCATGTACTTGGTTGAAAGAAAAACCTATTACCCAATGGATAATAAATCCCCTAACTTTTATTGTCCAATGGACAAAAGTTAAAAGGAAACTTTTATGTTAAAATAATCAAAATTCCCTTTTAAATAATTATAAAAGTCTATTTTTTATAAATATTAGTACTTTATTCAAATCTTTCATTGAATCCTTTTAATATAAAGAATTGGGTTTCTTTTATCCAATGGATATATAAAAGTTCCTCTAACCTTTATCGTCCAATGGATAAAGAATAAAACCAAAATAATAAAAGAAAATAAAAAACAATTTCTTAGTCTAGGATTGAAAAGGTTCACAAGGTTCAAGGATGGGCAAAACGGTCCATCTATGGTTAGGGAAAAGTAACTAGATGAGTTCTTAGTTCGGTTTCTCCAACAAGCCGGTTAGAAGCTAACTAGGCTTGCTAAGTAGGGCTCAATGCCAAGAAACGAATTTCGAAGGGCTAAAGTGTAATTATGACAAGCTATAGGAATTTAAAGCAATCCAAGCAATTAAATTAATAACTCGAATAATAAACAAATTTTTATTTATTGAAATTCAGAGTTACTACAAAATATCTTACTAGGCCTCTGGGGGCTAACCCAAGAAGAGTTTCTACTTGGCAGCCAGTCATTGACAAGATGAGAAAAATACTTTCAGTATCTCTCTCCACTCTCCCTATTTACTATAAGTCTCTCTACAAAATGCTAGTTGTTGCTAAAATCATTGAAAGAATTCAAAGGCAATTTCTTTTGGGGGACTCATTAGACAAAAAGAAGCTCCACCTTGCCAATGGGGATGTAGTAACAAGAAGCAAAAAATTTGGTGGGCTAGGCATCAAAAGATAACGGGAACACAATGCAACTCTCTTAGAAAAGTGGTGGTGGAGATTTAGTTCTAAAAAGCAATCTCTTTGGATCAAGCTGATATCGAAAAAATATAATTTAGGGGAACATCAATGGTGGCCTGCTCTACCATCCTCTTCTTCCAAAGCTTCAGTGATTTGGATTGATATATGCTCCGTGTGGTCTAATAACGCTTCCATTGGAAAATCAATTCAAGATGGTCTTAAAATTACTGTCCAAGTGGGTAATGCTACTAAATTTTGGCATGACATTTGGCTTGAGGATAGGAGTTTGAAAACTCTTTTTCCTAGATTTTTTCTTACTTCTGAGCAACAAGAGGGTTTTGTAAATGAATTAGCCCCATCTTCACCCACAAATGATTGGAATCTTATTTTAGAAGATGAATTCGCCCTTGGGAGGAAAGTTTGTTGGTCTCTCTTCAAGATAAGGTGAGAAACTTCAACTTAGTTCCTTCAAGATTGGATCATCCACGCTGGGCTTGGAGTTCCAACGGTTGTTACTCTGTAAAATTAGCATACTTCAACTAGGAGCTCAAAACTTTTTAAGTCAAAAACATCCTTAATACCATCTAGAAAAATCTAATTGGACCAACTAGAATTGACACTTTCGTATGGCAAGCTGCTCAAGAGAGAATTGCTACAAGATCCATCTTAGTGAGGAGAAATATCATTCACCAAGACCTTGGTATCCGCCCTCTATGCTCTGCACCTTCAGACATACCTTTTCATTTGCTCCTTCATTGCAACTTTGCTTGGAATATCTGGTCCGGTATTATGTTTTGGTGGAATATGTCATGGATCTGCCCCTCAACTATCTTTGATCTGATTGATTATTAGTACGGTTTTCCAATACCTTCCACAACTTGGAAGAAATTTGTTGGAATACCACTCTCTACACCGTTCTTTGGTCTATTTGGAAAGCAAGAAATGACCTTGTCTTCAAGAACTCAACTCCAAATGCTGAAGAAGTGATTGACCTTATCAAACTGAGAATGGCTCTTTGGGTAAAAGGAAGATGCAATCATGAAGATTTCAGGAGCCGTCATCTGGATGGCATTAAAAAGCATAAAATCTGAATTGTCATATTTCTTTCTATAATTTTTGGGCAAATTTTCGTAGTCGTCCTTATAGTTTAATGTTTGTCTCGATTTCGTCCCTCTAGTTTCAATTGTAACCAAATAAACCCTGTAGTTTGTTTTTCGTCTCAAATTGGTAAAATCATTAACGGTGTGAGTGAAAGTAACGGAAAATGGGGTTTGGTCTTCGTCTGTACGAAATGTTAGGGGCAAATAAGACATTTCGGCCTAATCTCCCCGCCAAAATTGAGTCTGACATATTGGAGCCCTAATATGCCTTACATATATTGTCATTTTGGTACAATTCCTTTACCCAGCCGTAAGCCCTAACCCATCCAGACTTGAAGTAGCTTCAATGGAGCCCAAGCAATGCCATTGTGGAAAGAGAGCTCCAGTCAGCACCTCATGGACTGATACGAAATCTAGCAGAAGATTCATTGGGTGTTCCAAACATGTGGTAAGTTCCCAGCCCTAATTTTAGACTTTCTTTACCTCTGTGGTCCAATAATGTTGGGAAAATTGGATTATTTTTTTGTAAAATGTTTTCTTTCATATTAAATTACAGTCTAGAGATGCTTGCACCTTCTTCATGTGGGTGGATCCACTCTGTGCTCGTTCTCGGGATGCTCAAAAGAACCACATAGCTTGAGGCAAAAATTGGACTTCTCAAGCGAAGAGAGAGAATGGTGGTGGCTATTATGTTGATGTATTGGGTGTTCTTTTCTAGTTCAATTCCTCTGTTGATGGAGACTGTTATGCTGGCAAAGAAAGTCGTGGTGATGGATTTTGAATGTAGTAACCTGGGATAGGCAATGTGTACTAGTATAGGGAATGACTTCGGTGTCCCCGGTTATTTTGGGGACACCGTAACTTTTGGCATAACAAAACCATTATAAGCATAACCAAATTCATTACAAGCATAACCAAAACCATTATAAGCATAACCAAAACCATAACAAGGCATAACTTGGTTGGTTATGCCTTGGTTGGTTTTTGGTTATGCCTTGATTGGTTTTTGGTTATGCCTTGGTTATGCCATGTTATGGTTCTATTATACTTCTAATGATTTTTGTTATGCTTGTAAGGGTTTTGTTATGCCAAAAATTACGGTGTCCCCAAAATGACCGGGGACACCATAGCATCATCCACTAGTATATGGGGTAATGTAGGTTGGTTTAGACAAGGTTAACTTGTGTTTTGTTATATTGGTTGGTTATGGTATGTAACAATCCGTTTTGTGTAATGAAAGTGATGACATTTGGTTTATATTAGAGGTTGTTTGGCTAAACAAGCCAAATGGCTTCTTTTTTTTGTTTTTATTCAAATTTTTTTCGTATTTGTTAGTTTCTCGTTAATTTTTGGAGGATTATTGCATCGTCATGATGGGAGGAATCTAAAAAGTAAAAGTTATGATTGAAATTAAATTTTTTTTGAATAAAGACGAATATGCAGACTCGTTAAAAAGTAAAAGTTATCATGCAAACTCGAATCATTCTGGAATATGCAGAAAGATATATTGCATGCCATTCCTAATACACCGTGCGGTGTAATATTTTTTTTCCCGCCGCGCTGCATTTATTTTTGACAGTAGCAGTTTTTGACTCTGAAAGACTTTCTATTATTTATACATTGTACATCCGTTTCATACTGTACAACAAGCACACCAAGCACATTTATGTGTCATATAATCCCAAGTCCCTTTCCTATACTTGTTCTTCAAAAGTCAAGTTTTTCATACGATATTAAATCCCGCATTTAAAATGTTTAGCAGAGACCGGTTTTCACCGGGCGAGCGGGGTGCTTTTTCAACAAAACCTTCCTCATTCGTAACATGGCTCTCGAACCCAAAGTTTCTGTTTGGGGTCCACCCATAGTGGTGGGGTGATTTTGTATAACACCATTAGTATTGGGTGTTGAGCGTATTTACCCTTGGAGTCTCTTATATATAGTTGTAAACCCTATTAGGGTTAGTGTGTGACATAATGTGAGGGAGATGGTGAGGCGAGCAAGGGGAGCCGGGTTGTGGCCTCCCAAAGAGGAACCGGCGTGTGGTTCCCGGAGAGTTTTTTCATCTTTATTGTATATTGTGTGAATATATAATCAAATGGAGTTTTTCTCTGAAATCACTGTGTGTGTTTGTGTGTGTGGTGTCCCTCACGGTCCTAACAATTGGTATTAGAGCGAGGTTGAAGAAGAGGGTCACCGGAAAAACCACGGGTTCGACTTCTGAAAAAAAATTTGCTCACAAACCTCGTGTTTTGTCACCCAAGATGGCTTGGGAGCCATTCGATCGCAACGAGCGGAGTCGGCGACAGGCGGAGAGGCTGTTTTGAAAAGCCCGAGGCCGTGGATGATCGAAGACAAGTTTTGAGCACTAGGTTGTGTTCAGCTTGAGGAGACGATCACGGATTGGGGTAGCATGTCGCCGGAGGAGCTCGGAGGTTGCGGCAATGGCCGGTCGAAGGTCGCGGCGTGAAGGCGACGGACTGTTCGAAAAGCCCAGTTATCAAACGAGATCGGATAAGAGATTTGAGCACGGGGTTATGTTCGTCTCGTCGAGACGATCGCGGGGATATGTGGAACGTCGCCGGAGTAGGCCGCACGCGCCGTTCAAAGGTGGAGCGTGTCGGGCGCGTCAGATCTAGTCTCGCAAGTGTGTACACGCGCTGGTCAATTTTTCCTCCCAGGAGGATGCCACATCATCGACACGTGGCGATGAGTCAGCAGACACGTGGCGCCATGTCATTTGCCATGTCATCAGAGGGGACCCGTTTTGGGTGCCATGTCATCAGGTCAACGATGACGTGGCTGGTCAACAGTCAACTGTCAAACTGCGCTGTCACAGAGGAATATTCCGGGAATATTCCAGATTCGATTATTTGCAATTTCGGGGCCGTTCGGACTTCGTTTTTCGCAAGTGAGTAGTCGATTTTGACTTCTCGACGTTCCGGATCCAACCGTGCATTCTATTTTCTGATTGGAGGCTCCTAGGTTGAGGCTAATGTTTAGTTGAGCAAGAATCAGATGTTTAGAGGTTGTTCGGGTTGTTCGGATGCTTATTTCTAGCAAGGCGATCAGTCACAGGAGACCTAGCAAGCAAGGAGACACTCGATCGGGTCTGGGGACGCTGATTTGGAAGTGATAACAGGCGCTTGTTTAGGGTGACAATTCGTGGTGATCTTGAGAAGGTCAGGAGACGCTAGGAAAAAGCTGGGAATGGAACGAGTATGGACCGAGTGGCAGAAGAAGACCTGAGATGAGATGACAGAGAGTGGCAAGAGGCTGTGGGAGTGGCGGATGTGATGAAGACCTATCACTGGAAGTTGCAGTTGTGATTTGGGCTGCATGAGGATGATGATGGGCAACCGATACATGCTTGTGGAGAGTACAGACAGATGGAGCTAATGTTTGGTACTAGACAAGCAATATGAGTTTTTGTGATAGTGAGCAGGTGAAGCAACAGTTGTGGAGACACACAGGAAGGGCACTGGAGTACGAGGAGTCATGACCTGAGATGTACAGGAGTGTCGGTTACCAAATCAGATTGTGTGTGGAATAGTCTGCAGACGGCGGGCAACTAGTTGTTTGGGAGATGTTCACGAAGCTCCGGACAAATGAATTGAGATGGAGACCAGACAATGGATCACTGGGATCTCTTTCTTTTGTGGATATTGTGACTGGATTCTCTTTAGGATTTGCGGCCGCATAAGAAGAGATGGAGTCACGGATTGTGTCCTGTGAGGATGCGAGCACTCCGGTTAAGGAGGTGCGAGCACTCTATTGAGGGGGTGCTTAATATAGGCGGAGATGTCGGTATTGTAGCCGGCCAGTGCTGCGGGTTTAACCTCGGAAGATCTAGTATTGCAAGGAGACATTCAGTCAGACAGGAGTACTTCATTGAGGGGGTGCTGGCAGCTAGACTTGGAGTGACACAGGCGCTTTGCTAGAGAGGCTGGACGGATGCAATGATTACCCACTCTGGGTGGAGGGGGTGATTGTTGGGGTCCACCCATAGTGGTGGGGTGATTTTGTATAACACCCTTAGTATTGGGTGTTGAGCGCATTTACCTTTGGAGTCTCTTATATATAGTTGTAAACCCTATTAGGGTTAGTGTGTGACATAATGTGAGAGAGAGTGTGAGGCGAGCGAGGGGGGCCGGGTTGTGGCCTCCCGGAGAGGAACCGGCGTATGGTTCCCGGAGAGTTTTTTCATCTTTATTGTATATTGTGTGAATATATAATCAAATGGAGTTTTTCTCTGAAATCACTGCGTGTGTTTGTGTGTGTGGTGTCCCTCACGGTCCTAACAGTTTCAGCATTTTCGCTAGATCAAAAGCCTCTTTCTCTAAAGCTACCTCTCGGTTTTTCGGATCAACCATTTCTAAAATCCGGGTAGCGACTCTAGAGCATTCCGGTCGGGAAGCCCACAACATTCTAAGTTACTAAAATTTGTGAAAACGAATAGCAAGACCAAAAAAGTAAGACAAAAATTGAGAGTAGAAAGTAGTACAGGTGGCTCTACATAAAATTATCAATGGTCAACTGAATACGTTATTGAAAAACCACGTTACTTACAGACAGAAGACAACATAATTCATCTCTTTTGGAACACTCAAGGACTAGGAACGTGCTAATCATCTTACTGTAGTGGTTAAAGTAACAAGTCATCTTACAAGCAATTGACTAAGGAATTAAAGGCTATATACTTACGTAATCCATTTTCCCCTAATTTTTCCAAGTAGTAATCTTACTCCTGAAATCGAAATGAATTCATGTGATTTCATTTGGCACTGCATGCATGTCCATATGGGTGAGCATGGACCAAATTTGCTCGGATTTATGAAAAAATAAGGGCCAAATCAATACTCACGGATCAAAGATTTTAAAAATAAAATTAAACCATAAAATTCATAGAACCGAACCAATCCAAGCCCAAGGCCGGCCGAAGGTTAAGTCCTGCAAGCCTACGGGCTTGGGCGACCCCTCTGAAATATGGTGCAACCAAAAAAAATGTAAACCCAAAAGAAATAATTTTGTGCTTAACGTCTAGGGTGCTTTCGGGTTTTCTGAAGCGGCCGGCGTTGGCTCCCGCCCTGGCCGTTGTTGGACGGCCCGAATCTCACCTAACGGCATGGTGTAGCTTCCGCGACAGATTTGTTATGTTCTGCGTTCTGATTGGCTTTTTCGTGGGGTGGCCAATGGTGGTTGGTGGATGTCAGAGGAGTTTGATCGGTGGTGGTGGTGGATCTGTTAGAGTGACTGTGGGCGGCGGCAACCTGTAGTAGGGTTAGCTTTCGGGTTAGCTTTCCACTGGGCTTCATTGTTTTATTTAAGCTTTTAGGCCTTTTCGATTGTATGTGCTATATATTGCTTTATTTAGAGGCTCTCAGGTGTTTTATTGGGTACGGTTCAAACTTTTGATTGGATCCACTCTCCTTTTGATCCCAAATAAAATGTTACTTTTGTCGATAAATTTTTTTTTTGTTTTAGATTAAACAAAATTAACACAACTAGCATGGTGATATTAATTTATGGGGATGTGTTATTACAAAAATTTAGACATTTGAAAACAATATTCCCGAGAGAAGTAATAAAATCGATTGACATCCCTGATTTTATAAGTTCTTGCTCGGGAAGATGATTGTTTCCAAATGGCATGTATTCCTTTATCTTTTGGAATTTTGTGTTGACGATACAGATTACAGTTCCTTTTGCAGATATGCATTTTCGAAGTTGAAATTGATAAAAATTTCCCGTCTAACCATCATTTCACAAGAGGGATTAAGTGTATTGGCCATGATTAGACTTTTTTTTTTTTGCTCGTCAAACAAACTTGTAATACTCCCTCCGTTCCATAATGTTTGTCCGGTCCGCATAACGAAGACGTAAAAATAATACAATTTTTGTAAAAAAAATTCAAATTTTTTTGAACAATTTACTAGATATTGATAAGTTCTTTTAATTTATAAAAACAATTTGAATTTTTTCTTAAAAGAAGTGCATTATTTTTGAGTCATCGTTTTATGGACCGGACGAATATTTTTGGATGGAGGTAGAATTAAACTCGAAAGGGGTACACCGAGAGAGAAAACATCTTACCTCAGAGAGCTTCAATGCATCCGAAAATAAAAAATGCCACCAACCAACAGTTGAATAGCACCCTCAACACAAATTACAATCATACTTTTTGAAATGATAGTTAACTTGTAATTAAGTCTTTTTGATTGGTACGTTGCACCTACAACAAAATGGCCCTTAGGCCATCCACCGTGATATAATAAAAAATAGGTAACCAAAAGTTGACACATCAGCTTTTAATTATTAACTTAAGAGATTGTTAAGCTTAATAATATTAAGGTCCACAATGGTCACTTTTAGTTCAAAACAATCTCTCTCTCTCTCTCTCTCTCTCTCTCTCTCTCTCTCTCTCTCTCTCTCTCTCTCCCGCAGTTCTCTTTCCTCCATTACATTTTTTTTGGGCAAAAATATATCGAACATATGGTATTCTTTATCAAAACAACACCGAAATTTTATTTTTCTTCCTATTCCTGTACCCTATCTAACCAAACTAATATCACAAATCCATCGCTCTCTTAATCTTCAAAAAAAAATCAAATCAAATGTGTTCTTAAATTTGGAAAAGAATGCAAGGTTCTTCATGTACTCAACTATAGGGGAAGGAATGAAAAAAGAACAAAATAGAAAAGGGAAAAAACAGTGAAATACCTTAATCTGGCAATGATGGGTTAAATTATAGATGATCGAAAAATATGAGTTTCACTTTTGGAGGGAAAGAAAGAAAAGCAGTTTGTGGGTAAAGTGAAGAAGATATAGAGCATGCGAAGAAGAGAAGAAGAAAATACTAGTTGAAACACGCGAGTATATAAATTTTGGAACCAATTAACTTATGTGGTGTGGGGTTCACAAATTTTGATTATTGAAAAAAGTTGCTAGTTTTGGTTATCCAAAACCTAAAATTTGATTATTTCTAAGGATGTTGCTAAGTTTGATTATTCCATTGTGAGAGCATCCACAGTGGAATAACCAAATGTCAATAATCAAAAATTGCCACATCATCTTTCGGTTATGCATTTAAGGGATTGTTAAAGTTAGCAATGTAGATATCCACAATGGTACAATCAAATTTGAATAACCAAAACTTGTCACATCACATTTTTAATTTATAAAAATCTAAAATTTGTGAACATAGAAAACAATTTTTTAAAAATAGGTTTCAAACTAATAAAAACAGGTTATTAGAAAAAGAGAAAATAGTTTTTTGAAAACTTTGATTTAAAAAACAAAGGTTTTCAAAAAAAAAAAGTTTAAAAAAACAATTTTTGAAAAAAGGAAAAGGTTTTGAAAAAAAAAGTTTTAATAAAAAAACTATTTTTGTCAAAAAAACAATACTTGATTGAAGAAATAGTTTTTGCAAAAAAATAATAGTTTTGAAAAAAAACAGTTTTTGCAAAAAAAATAAAAACTTTTTTTAAAAGTATTTTTCTTAGAAATATGTTGAAAATGGAAGAGAAAGAATGTTTTTGTGTAATGATGGTGTACTTGATTAAAGAAATATGAGAACAACTAAATTTGATTATTGGCAAAAAGTTGCTAGTTTTGATTATCCAAAGGCCAAAATTTGATGAGTTGCTAAGAGATTGCAAAATTTGATTATTGCACTGTGAGCTCTCTTTTGAGCTTATGTTGCTAATCTTAGCAACATTTTAGTTTTGATTATACCACTGTAGATGCTCTGAGCCATCTTTTACACCAACATTGTTAACTTTAACAACAATTGACTTTTGATTATACTACTGTGGATGGCCTTAGCTCTTATATATATATATAGCAAAAATACTAGAGACACAAATCTGGAAACACTAGAAAGAGATTAGTACCACATGTTTTCCATTATTCTCTCCTAAGAGCATCTGCAATGGTAATAATCAAAACCAATAACTAAAATGTGTCACGTTAACATTTGATTATCCATTTAGTTCATAATCAAACTTAACAACATCTACCTCCACATTGATTATTTTTGCATCCCTAACAAAAAAAAACCCCACAATACACAATGCACATTGCACATTTGTCCAATCGCAAACAAGTTTCAATCACGCACTCAATCACACCAAATTATTTGTCTCGATGAGACGATTCTAATGTAGGGTGTTTTTGAGTTATTAAGTTTGATTATTAGTAAAAGTTGTTAGGTTTGGTTATGGAATGAATGAAATTTGGTTATTTGCTCAAAGACTTGTAACTTTGCTTATTACAATGGAAGGGTGTTTTTTAAGTATTATTGTTAAATTTGCTAATCTACACCCATTTGCTTAATACATAACTTCTGGTAGATGATACAACTTGCTAGAAAAAAAGACATTACAAACACGACGACTCCGTCGGTGACTCTAATCTCACTTGCAAAGTCGTATTATTAGATATTCTTAACACTAATTCAAAAACATGCATGTAGACAAGTAGTGATCCATTTTTTTCACTTCCATGCCAATAGTGAAATTCTCTTAATTTTTCCTTTCGTTTTGGGATTTGAAAATATTCTAGCAAGTTGGGTAAGGGACACCACAAGCGGAGACAACCCTCCGGGTGCTGGGAGAGTTGACAAACTGCTTGAGGTCAGGGTTCTTGATATACCCACAGAGGCAAGGCTTCTGCTCCCTCAGCTTGTCACAGCAACCTGCCGACGGCGGCTGCCCCGACGTGAATGCCCCTAGACATGGCCTCAGCTCCAAGGGATTGCACGTCACCGCCTTGGTTACCCGTGCTTCCGCTAGCACCACCACCACCACAACCAGAGCACACAGTAGTGAAGCACATGACCCTTTCTTCATCTTCCAACACCACCACAGTAATATCAGAGAGAGAGAGAGAGAGAGAGAGAGAGAGAGAGAGAGAGAAGGAATGCTAATGAGATACTGCATTTAGGCCAGTGCTTGGGGCACAATTTATAGAGGCCGGACCTAATCCAGAGGCTCTAAAGTCTCATATGGATCTTAGGTCAGTGCAAATGGGACCCATGATCTAGAAAAGTACTCCCTCCGTCCCTTTTTTTAGGTCCAGTATTTCATTTTGGGCTGTCCCTTAATAAGTGTCCATTTTGTAAAGATAGTGGATAAAAATTAATGTATTGTCTATTTTGCCCCTAAAAGTAGATTCCTTTTTAAAAAATAAGTGAGTAAAAGTGTAATTATGATGAGTAAGTAGGGAAAGTGAAAGAAAAAGTTGATGTGAAAGGTATAATGATGATGTCTTTTTAATAAGTTGGAATTACGAAGCAGGACATTTAAAAATGGACGCAGGGAGTAGTAAAAGAACTTTGATCAAGAACTCATTAATTAGTACGTACCTAAAGCCAAAAGGTTTGAGTGTTTTTTTCTTTTTTCTGGAAAAAAGGCATTATTTTAAGTTATCGTCTTGGCAATCTTTTTGAAACGACCATAGAATTTTGTAACAGTTACTCTCCATTATTTTTATCGAATACTCAATCATCTTATTGTCTGTATCGCAACGTAAGATTTGTGCTGGTGTCCATATTTGGGTGGTAGGGCCGTCTAATTATAATCTTTTTTGTGCATCGAATTTGTTAACATAATAAATATTATTCATATTTTCAAGTTGGGCTGATTTCTTTATTATGAATGTTTCTTATTTGATTTAGATTTCTTAGTGACCAAGAATATTGTAGCTTATATATAAAGGCATACTAAGGTTATGTTTGATAATATAAGCAATAATACATCATTTCTCTTTTCTTCACAATTATCGAATGCAATAAAATATTTCTCCTCTCTCATATTTAACATGGTATCAAAGCTTGAAATGGCCAAGGCTAAATAATATTGTGATATTGAGATTGTGATTTAATTGTAATTGATTGCGATTTATTATAATTGGGATGATTCCCACCCATAGTTGGGCTCCTTCCCCTTGTATAAATAAATGCCTCATTGTACGGTTTCATTATCGAATGCAATAAAATATTTCTTCTCTTATATTTAACAGAATTATTGAGTTTGTTTTTGTTTAGGTTGTTGGGGCTTTTGAATGGCAGGCTTGGAGGGTCCTCGTGTGGACGTACGAAAGGTGTAGGAAAGGAAAGAACGATTTGTTTGGTCATAAGAGCATATATGAGAGTTGTAAAGTTGTAAGGAACTGATGGGCATATGATCGTCGGGGGTAGGGTCAGCACTGGTGCTGTCCCGCTCAAAACGGTAAGCCAAATCACACATAATTTTTTTTATTAGCTTCAACTTCACGTTTGCAGAGCCTAAACACCACGTAATTTCGACAATGACCCCCACAGGCCTAGGACTTGGACAACGATGTTGAGAAAATTGGAAGATTCTAATTTCCACACATTCATTGAAATTAAAGAGGGTCAAGCCAACCACAACGATGAATAAGATATAATCCAGTGGAGTACTAAACACTACACCAAGTCGTGCATGTACTCGCCAAAATGAAAAGAACAACAGAGACATATATAGGTCTTGTTTGGTAACCATTTCATTTTCTGTTTTCTGTTTTCATTTTCAAAATTTTCAAAATTTAGAACAGAAAATTTGTTTGGTTGTCTATTTTCATTTTTAAAAATTAAAATGAGTTTTCTAAATTTTTAAAAATTGAGGAAGTACCAAAAGTCTACTTTCACTTCTTGTAAAAATAAAAAACTGGCTGCCAAATCCTTCCACGTAAGTCGACATCTCCTTATATCAGTGGACTTCTCCTTACCTCAGTCTTCCCCAAGTCCAGATCCATCGATCTCTCTCGATCCCACTGTCAAGCGGTTGTTGAAAGGTCTCTCTCTCTCTCTCTCTCTCTCTCTCTCTCTCTCTCTCTCTCTCTCTCTCGATCTTCTTTCTCTCTCGATCTCTCGATTGGCTATTATAACCCATGCCCAAATCTCATTGAATCGAATCAAGAAACAGAGAAACACATCAACCATCCAATCGACTGCTGCAGAAGGAGAGGAGCAAAGTTCTCACTGGTAACATGAGGTCTTGTTGCCATGTTCTTTCAGTTTTTCAAGCTTATTTTTGGCATGTGGTCAATTAATTTGTCACCTACTTTATAGGTAAGTATTATGTGGTTGATTCGGGATATCAAAATATGCCTGGGTTTCTAACGCCATACAAGGGTGAGCGGTACCACTTGTCCTTGTTCCGTGGACGTAGACGATTACCTACAAAAGAAGAAGAATGGTTCAATTATCATCACTCGTCCCTTCGCAACGTGATAGAGCGCTACTTTGGTGCACTGAAGGCGCGATTTCCTATCTTGAAACAAATGCCTAAAGGCTTTAGTGTGCAGACCCAAAAATATTTGCCAACCGCTTGTTGCACGGTCCACAACTTTATAAGGATGCATGACAAAAATGATGCAGTGTTCAAATTCTATAACAAGGAAGATTTGATTGTTGAGAGTGAGCAAGGCCGTAAAAGCTCGTCTCAACAAATCAATGTAACCCCCGCTCAATTGCGAGAAATGGCTAGAGTTCGCAATACCATTGCCCGCCAAATCTTTAATAGCCAAAGGCTTTGATGCATTGTAGCAGTGGTAAGAGGCTCCAAGGCAGAATTGTTTCTCTGTTTCTGTCAGACACACCTCCGGCAGCTCTTGTTTCTCTAATTCATGTTTTTGTACTTACCTTGCTTGCTTTTATGAGACTATGAGAGTGATTGGAGTGGTTTGATTCAGTTTGACATTAGATTGGTTTGATTCAGTTTGACGTTAGATTGGTTTGATTCAATATGAAGATTGGGTATGTGCCTGTTTTAGAGCTCCCTGTGTCTGGGTGTGTGATGAAAGGGGTGACCGTTATGAACTTCAGAATGTTTGCTGCTGATAATTCTGAGGTTGCAACGGTCATGGTGGATGCGTTTGCGGAGGAACATGGTGTTTTTTTGGAAGCCGTGGTGCAGATTCTCGAAAAGCACATTTCCACTCTTAGTAATCAGCGCCAGTTGCAAAGGTTTAGGAATTACAGCTCTCATAGACCTAGCTAGTAGGAGAAAAACAGATGCCTAAGCCGTGGTGCAAATTCTGAGGTTGCAACGGGCAACGGTCAACGGTCATGTTTTTTTGGAACATGGTGTTTCTTTTATGAGACTATATAGTAATCAACTTTTAACAGGTCAATTTGTTCTCATTTTTTGGAGGTCCTCGTGTGGATGAAAGGTTTAGGAATTACAAGAATAATTTGTTTGGTCATAAGAGTATGAGAGAGTTGGATAGCGAATTGATGGACATATATGATCGTCGGGGTAGGGTGTCAACTTAGTTAGCGATTTCTTTTCTCCCGTTCTAATGTCATTTGTTATTGTTCATTTAGTCTTTGTATCCTTTATAATTGGTTAATATATTTTGTGAAAAAATATTTTTATTTACTATTGTTCAATTTAAGGCTGTTTTCAACTTCCTATGGCGTTAAAGATGCACAAGTACTTGATACGTAGCTTCAAGTAAGTCGTACAAATTCAATTTGTTGGTTTTTTAGCAATAGGTTTGGTTTCTTTAAACAAAACAAAGTTAGGATCAGATTATTACTGCATTGGAATTTGATATATCAGATCTGATGGTTAGTCAGATTATATATTCTTAGCTTATCCTTGGCAGATATTAATTATCAAAACACAACTTTAGCCATCATTTTCCCTTTATATTTTATTGGGATTGGTGTTATGGGATTCGGGTATAGCATATCTCAGATCCAAGTTAATCTTGTCTATTGATAGGCCTGCTTTGTGGTATGAACATCAATTTTGAGAATGACGCTCTATCTATATGTATTAAGGCCCCGTTCCAGAAACATTCTTAAAAAATAAGCAACTTATTTCACATTTTTAAACTCAAAAATAATATAAATGAAAAATAGTTTTTCAATTTTTTTTTTGCATTGTATAAAATATCTACAATCAAAGACTCATTACATGTACAAATACACACACAGTTACATTCATTTGTGGATTCCACACACTGAATGTGTAGTTTGTATGGGTCTTCATGTGAATATCTTATATGAAAATGATATAGATTTGTGCAGAGAATATGTACACACACTATTATAGAGGGATGGGATCAACAATTCAATTAGTCCCTCCACCTCAATTTAATAGTCTTTTTTGGGAGTTTGTGACACTATTTAATTGATTATATCATTTGTAATGTTTTATATGATTTTAAAAATACTATATTATAGAACAAATTGAGAACTCTGTCGAGAGTTTCCGGGGCAAGTCCGCTAAGTTTGGTAAGTTTTGTAGCATTAATGCGCCCCAGGCGCATCATGAACAAGCACAGCAAGTACAAGTTTGCAAACTTGCCTCGGACACTCCTGAACTCCAATTTGTGCGTGGTTTGGACCGTTAGAAAGCATCTCCAATTTACTTTCTAGATCAAGTAGTTCCAATCAAAAACCATTTGTACAAAAAAAATAAGTGACCATTTTACCCTTGATGGGTCAAATATGACTCATTCAAGTAAAACATGCGCATGTTTCTCATTTTAAATCGGATCAATACCCGTTGTATATGAATAAATAGCATTTTTAAAGCTCTAAAAGATGGCGGAATCTAACCTTAAGCATAATTGAGTTTCGTTCATGAAAACTGGGTAGAAACAAAGACAACTACAAAAATCGTCGAAGCCACTCATTCTAAAACACGTTTTACATTTCATTTGGTAATCAAATTCCTAATTCTAAGGTATTTCTTCTTTGCTGAAGCATTTCGAAGTGTTCATAGAGTATCCACACATCATAAAAGCGTAGAAATAACCGTTTCATCGTCATCGACACTTCAGAAAGTCTTTGAATTGCTACCCCTTGAGTTCCCTTCGTTCTGCTTTTTAGCACAGTAACTCCTTTCTCCTTTCAGTTTTTGTTTCAGCCTTGTCTTGAACATGACATGTTTTCTACTAAAGCTCATTGAGTGGACTCGTGTGGTGCGTCAAGGATCAAAACCAAGCACTCACACATGAATTGAGAGAAACTTAACTATTAATTAGAAGATCATATGCAATTACATTACAAAAAAAACTCTCAAAAGGAGCACCCCTCTGAGCTCGACTCCCTCAGGTTATTATCTCTGATCCTCACCATAAGTCTCACTTTGGATAAATTCTATGATGAAACAGTTTTTGATTATTTAATGAAGTACGGAGAGCTCTCTGAACCTAGCTGACACTCATACAAAATGAACGAGTACCCTAAAACTAGGGATGTATGAATCGAATGGCAAAATGTGGAAAAAATGGGCGAGGAAACGTACTTTAGCATTTGTCGCTTCGATGATCTTTGAATCGATCTCCATTCGACCAGGTTTTCATAATAAGACTTCATTATTTTAATTGTTTCGTTTCCATCACCTTTTAATGTAGTCAAAACCACGCGTGGCGCACGGACACCCACGAGATATACTTATCTTCCGACCTATGTAGAAGGAAAATGATTAAAACAGCCATCAGTTTAAGTTCTATTCTAAAGGGTGATTTTTTTTTTAAAGGCGAAACAAGTATTAAGGTGAGGGGAAAAGTATGCTAAAGGATGATGATATAAATTATGATACTGATGGAAAAAAAGATCCAATTCCAAAAAATAAGTCCAGATAAGATAGAAGAATTGCGTTCCAATACATTCGGAGACATTACGCCGACTCCCAAAATTAAGAAACCTTCGTGCGAGTAGAGAAGCTTCAAGGAAGGTCCCTTGGCTCCGGAATAAAGTGAAAGCTCAATTGGCAATAACCAAAGGAATCCTCGCCCTAAAGGACCCTCAAATGTCGAACTCAATACACAACGCGACTGCCCCCAACTTCTATGAAGGGTTACAGTGACTCGAAATGGAAAATTTAAGAGCCTTGAGGTTGAGGGTTCCCAAAGCCACACTTGTTAGAATGAACTGGTAGTGCGGTGTTCAAGATGTGCAAGGGGCACATTGAAGTGTGCCAGGGCGCAAAGGATTGCGCCTAAGGCGCATTAATGCTCTATAACGTACCAAACTTTGCGGACTTGCCCCAAACACTTCCGCACTCCAATTCGCAAGTGATTTGAACCATTAGAAAGTTTGTCCAATTTACTTTCTAGCCCAAGTAGTTTGTATCAGAAATCAATTGTACATCAAAGAAAATGACCATTTTACCCTTGATGGGTAAAAATAAGATTCATTTCGGTAAAATGTGTGCTTGTTTCTCGTTTTAAATTGGATCAAGACCCCTTATATATCAATAAATACTATTTTAAAGTACTAAAAAGTAGCGGAATCCAACCGTAAAGATATTTGTGTTTCATTTGTGAAATTTGGGTGAAAGAAGTCAACTACAAAAATCGTCGAAGCCACTATCCATCTTGGTAACCGCACATCCAACTTGAGAGTGCGATTAACAATTAGGGCAATGTGAAAATCACTCCCTATAAAAGACCTAAAGTCAATCCAGGATAAATTTAGCATTTGTCGCTCCAATGATCTTGGAATTGGTCACCCTGGAACCAATTTTTCATAAAAAGAAAACTTTATTGTTTTAAATGTTCGTTTGCATCGTCTTTCAATATAGTGAAAATCTTATTTATCATTATATAATTGGTCTTAATCTGATTTAAAATGAGAGCGATACGAAAGTTTTACTGAAGTAATTTTATTTTCGACCAATTGAGGGTAAAATGGTCATGTATTTTGATGTACAAATTTTTTTTCAATGAAACCCAATTTGTAGGAAAGTAGATTGGACAAGCTTTATATCGGTTCAAACCATGCCCAAATTGGAGTTCGGGAGTGTCCAGGGCAAATCCACAAAGTTTGGTAAGTTTTGCAGCATTAATGCGCCCCAGTCGCAATCCTACGCGCCCAGGCGCGTTTCAATGCGCCCCGGGCAAATCATGAACAACCACACCAAGTACGACTTTTCGAATTTGCCTCGGACACTCCCGAACTCCACTTTGTGCGTGATTTGGACTGTTAGAAAGCTTATCCAATTTAACTTCTAGATCAAGTAGTTCCAAACAAAAACCATTTGTACAGTAAAGTAAGTGACCGTTTTACCCTTGATCGGTCAAATATGATTCATTCCAGTAAAACACGCGTATGTTTCTCATTTTAAATAGGATCATATGAATAACTAGTGTTTCTAAAGCTACAAAAGATGGCGGAATCCAACCTTAAACATAATTGCGTTTCGTTCACGAAAACTGGATAGAAACAAAGACAACTACAAAAATAGTCAAAGCCACAGAGGCAAAAACACATTTTACGTTTCATTTGGTAATCAAATTCCAAATTCTAAGGTATTTTTTCTATGCCGAAGTATTTCACAGTGTTTATAGAGTATCCACACTTCATAAAAGCGTAGAAATAACCTTTTCATCATCATCGACACTTCAGGAAGTCTTTGAATTGCTACCCCTTGAGTTCCCTTCGTTCTGCTTTTTAGCACTGTAATTCCTTTCTCCTTTCTGTTTTGGTTTCGGCCTTGTCTTGAACATGACAGGTTTTCTACTTAAACTCATTGAGTGGACTCGTGTGGTGTGTTGAGGATCAAAACCAAATACGCACACACAAATTGAGAGAAACTTAACGATTAGTAGATCATATGCAATAACATTACAAAAAAAAAAACACAAAAGGAGCACCCCTCTGAGCTCGACTCCCTCAGGTTATTATCTCTGACCCTCACCATAAGTCTCGCTTTGGATGAATCCTATGATGAAACGGTTTTTGATTATTTAATGAAGTATGGAGAGCTCTCTGAACCTAGCGGAAACTCTTACAAAATGAAGGAGTACCCTAGAACTAGGGATGTATGAATCGAATGGAAGAATGTGGAAAAAATGGGCAAGGAAACATACTTTAGCATTTGTCGCTTCGATGATCTTTGAATCGATCTCCATGAGACCAACTTTTCATAAATAAGACGTCATTATTTTAATTGTTCATTTCCATCACCTTTTAATGCAGTGAAAACCACGCGTGGCGCACGGACACCCATGAGATATACTTATCTTCCGACATATGTAGAAGGAAAATGCTTAAAACAGCCATCAGTTTAAGTTCTATTCTAAAGGATGATTTTTTTTTTAAAGGCGAAACAAGTATTAAGGGGAGGGGAAAAGTATGCCAAAGGATGATGATATAAATTATGATACTGAAGGAAAAAAAGATCCAATTCCGAAAAATAAGTGAAGATAAGATAGAAGAATTGCATCCCAATATATTCGGAGACATTACGCCGACTCCCAAAATTAAGAAACCCTCGTGCGAGTAGAGAAGCTTCAAGGAAGGTCCCTTGGCTCCAGAAGAAAGAGGAAGCTCAACTAACAATAACCAAAGGAATCCTCGCCCTAAGGGACCCTCAAATGTCGAACTCAATACACAACGCGACTGCCCCCAACTTCTGTGGAGGGTTACAGTGACTCGAAATGGAAAAGTTAAGAGCCTTGTGGTTGAGGGTTCCCAAAGCCACACTTGTTAGAATGAACTGGTAGTGCGGTGTTCAAGAATCGCAAGGGGCACATTGAAGTGCGCCGGGGCGCAAAGGATTGCGCCTAAGGCGCATTAATGCTCTATAACGTACCAAACTTTGCGGACTTGCCCCGGACACTTTCACACTCCAATTCGCAAGTGATTTGAACCATTAGAAAGTTTGTCCAATTTACTTTCTAGCCCAAGTAGTTTGTATCAGAAATCAATTGTACATCAAAGGAAATGACCATTTTATCCTTGATGGGAAAAAATAAGATTCATTTCGGTAAAATGTGTGTTTGTTTCTCGTTTTAAATGGGAACAAGACCCATTATATATCAATAAATACTATTTTAAAGTACTAAAAGGTAGCGGAATCCAACCATAAAGATATTTGCGTTTCATTTATGAAATTTGGGTAGAAACAAGGCAACTACAAAAATCGTCGAAGCCACTATCCATCTTGTTAACCGCACTTCCAACTTGAGAGTGCGATTAACAATTTGGGGAGTGCGAAAATCACTCCCTAAAAAAGACTTAAAATCAGTCCAGGATAAATTTAGCATTTGTCGCTCCAATGATCTTTCAATTGGTCTCCCTGGAACCAATTGTTCATTAAAAGAAAACTTTATTGTTTTAAATGTTCGTTTGCATCGTCTTTCAATATAGTGAAAATCTTATATATCATTATATAATTGGTCTTAATATGATTTAAAATGAGAGCGATACGAAAGTTTTACTGAAGTAATTTTATTTTCGACCAATTGAGGGTAAAATGGTCATGTATTTTGATGTACAAATTTTTTTTCAACAAAACCAAATTGGTAGGAAAGTAGATTGGATGAGCTTTATAACGGTTCAAACCACGCCCAAATTGGAGTTCGGGAGTGTACGGGGAAAATCCACAAAGTTGGGTAAGTTTTGCAAAATTAAGGGCGCATTCCTTTGCGCCCAGGCGGCGTTCAATGCGCCCCGGGCGCATCAATAACAACCACAGCAAGTACAACTTTTCGAACTTGCCTCAGACACTCCGGAACTCCACTTTGTGCGTGGTTTGGACCGTTAGAAAGCTTATCCAATTTAATTTCTAGATCAAGCAGTTCCAATCAAAAACCATTTGTACAGTAAAATTAGTGACCTTTTTACAGTTGATGGGTCAAATATGATTCATTCAAGTAAAACACGCGTATGTTTCTCATTTTAAATCGGATCAAGACCCATTGTATATGAATAACTAGTGTTTTTAAAGCTCCAAAAGATGGCGGAATCCAACCTTAAACATAATTGCATTTTGTTCACGAAAACTGGGTAGAAACAAAGACAACTACAAAAATCATCGAAGCCACAGAGGCTAAAACACATTTTACATTTAATTTGGTAATCAAATTCCTAATTCTAAGGTATTTCTTCTATGCTGAAGTATTTCACAGTGTTCATAGAGTATCCACACTTCATAAAAGCATAGAAATAACCTTTTCATCATCATCGACACTTCAGGAAGTCTTTGAATTGCTACCCCTTGAGTTCCCTTCGTTCTGCTTTTTAGCACTGTAATTCCTTTCTCCTTTCTGTTTTGGTTTCGGCCTTGTCTTGAACATGACATGTTTTCTACTAAAGCTCATTGAGTGGACTCGTGTGGTGCATCGAGTATCAAAACCAAACACTCAAACATGAATTGCAATAACATTACAAAAAAAAAAACTCTCAAAAGGAGCACCCCTCTGAGCTCGACTCCCTCAGGTTCTTATCTCTGACCCTCACCATATGTCTCGCTTTGGATGAATCCTATGATGAAACGGTTTTTGATTATTTAATCAAGTATTGAGAAATCTCTGAACCTAGCGGAAACTCTTACAAAATGAAGCAGTACCCTAGAACTAGGGATGTATGAATTGAATGGAAGAATGTGGAAAAAATGGGCGCAGAAACAAACTTTAGCATTTGTCGCCTCGATGATCTTTGAATCGATCTCCATTCGACGAACTTTTCATAAATAAGACGTCATTATTTTAATTGTTCATTTCCATCACCTTTTAATGCAGTGAAAACCACACTTGGCGCACGGACACCCACGAGATATACTTATCTTCCGATATATGTAGAATGAAAATGCTTAAAACAACCATCAGTTTAAGTTCTATTCTAAAGGATGATTTTTTTTTTTTTTAAAGGCGAAACAAGTATTAAGGGGAGGGGAAAAGTATGCCAAAGGATGATGATATAAATTATGCTAGCTATTGAAGGGAAAAAAAGATCCAATTCCGAAAAATAAGTGCAGATAAGATAGAAGAATTGCATCCCAATATATTCGGAGACATTACGCCGACTGCGAGTAGAGAAGCTTCAAGGAAGGTCCCTTGGCTCCAGAAGAAAGAGAAAGCTCAACTGGCAATAACCAAAGGAATCCTCGCCCTAATAGACCCTCAAATTTTGAACTCAATACACAACGCCACTGCCCCCAACTTCTGTGGAGGGTTACATTGACTCAAAATGGAAAAGTTAAGAGTCTTGTGGTTGAGGGTTCCCAAAGCCACACTTGTCAGAATGAACTAGTAGTGCGGTGTTCAAGACGCGCACAGGGCACATTGAAGTGCGCCGGGGAGCAAAGGATTGCGCCTAAGGCGCATTAATGCTCTATAACGTACCAAACTTTGCGGACTTGCCCCGGATACTTCTGCACTACAATTCGCAAGTGATTTGAACCATTAGAAAGTTTGTCCAATTTACTTTCTAGCCCAAGTAGTTTGAATTAGAAATCAATTGTACATCAAAGGAAATGACCATTTTATGCTTGATGGGTAAAAATAAGATTCATTGCGGTAAAACGCGTGTATGTTTCTCGTTTTAAGTTGGGTCAAGACCCATTATTTTAAAAGTACTAAAAGGTGGCGGAATCCAACCGTAAAGATATTTGCGTTTCATTTATGAAATTTGGGTAGAAACGAGGCAACTACAAAAATCGGCGAAGCCACTATCCATCTTATTAACTGCACTTCCAACTTGGGAGTGAGATTAACAACTTGGGGAGTGCAAAAATCACTCCCTTAAAAAAACTAAAAATCAATCCCAGATAAATTTAGCCTTTGTCGCTCCAATGATCTTTGAATTGGTCTCCCTGCAACCAACTTTTCATAAAAAGAAAACTTTATTGTTTTAAATGTTCGTTTGCATCATCTTTCAATATAGTGAAAATCTTATTTATAATTATATAATTGGTCATAATCTTATTTAGAATGAGTGCGATACGAAAGTTTTGCTGAAATAATTTGATTTTCGAACAATTGAGGGTAAAATGGTCATGTATTTTGATATACAAATTTTTTTTCATCGAAACCAATTTGGTAGGAAAGTAGATTGGACAAGCTTTCTAACGGTTCAAACCACGCCCAAATTGGAGTTCGGGAGTGTCCGGGGCAAGTCCGCAAAGTTTGGTAAGTTTTGCAGCATTAATGCGCCCCAGGCGCAATCCTATGCGCCAAGGCGCCTTTCAATGCGCCCCGGGCGCATCATGAACAACCACAGCAAGTACAACTTTGCGAACTTGCCTCGGACACTCCCGAACTCCAATTTGTGCGTGGTTTGGACCGTTAGAAAGCTTGTCCAATTTACTTTCTAGATCAAGTAGTTCCAATCAAAAACCATTTGTACAATAAAATAAGTGACCTTTTTACCCTTGATGGGTCAAATATGATTCATTCAAGTAAAACACGCGTATGTTTCTCATTTTAAATTAGATCAAGACCCATTGTATATGAATAAGTAGTGTTTTAAAGCTCCAAAAGATGGCAGAATCCAACCTTAAACATAATTGCGTTTTGTTCATGAAAACTTGGTAGAAACAAAGAAAACTACAAAAATCGTCAAAACGACAAAGGCAAAAACACGTTTTACAGTTCATTTGGTAATCAAATTCCTAATTCTAGGTTATTTTTTCTATGTTGAAGTATTTCATAGAGTATCCACACTTCATAAAAAGCGTAGAAATAACCGTTTCATCATCATCGACACATCAGGAAGTCTTTGAATTGCTACCCCTTGAGTTCCCTTCGTTCTGCTTTTTAACACTGAATTCCTTTCTCCTTTCTTTTTTGGTTTTGGCCTTGCCATGAACGTGAGAGGTTTTCTAATAAAGCTCATTGAGTGGACTCGTGTGGTGCGTCGAGTACCAAAACCAAGCACTCACACACAAATTGAGAGAAACTTAACTATTAGGAGATCATATGCAATAACATTGCAAAAAAAAATCCTCTCAAAAGGAGCACCCCTCTGAGCTCGACTCCCTCAGGTTATTTTCTCTGAGACCCTCACCATAAATCTCGCTTTGGATGAATCCTATGATGAAATAACTTTTGATTATTTAATGAAGAATTGAGAGCTCTCTGAACCTAGCGGAAACTCTTCAAAATGAAGCAGTACCCTAGAACTAGGGATGTATGAATTGAATGGAAGAAAGTGGAAAAAATGGGCGAGGAAACATACTTTAGCATTTGTCGCGTCAATGATCTTTGAATAGATCTCTATTCGACCAACTTTTCATAAATAAGACGTCTTTATTTTAATTGTTCATTTCCATCTCCTTTTTAATGCAGTGAAAACCATGCATGGTGCAAGGACGTACACCCACGAGATATACTTATCTTCCGACATATGTAGAAGAAAAATGCTTCAAACAGCCATCAGTTTAAGTTCTATTCTAAAGGATGATATTTTTTTTTTTTTTTATAGGTGAAACAAGTATTAAGGGGAGGGGAAAAGTATGCCAAAGGATGATGATATAAATTATGATACTGAAGGAAAAAAAAGATCCAATTCCAAAAATATAAGTCCAGATAAGATAGAAGAATTGCATCCCAATATATTCTGAGACATTACGATGACTCCCAAAATTAAGAAACCCTCGTGCGAGTAGAGAAGCTTCAAGGAAGGTCCCTTGGCTCCAGAAGAAAGAGTAAGCTCAATCGGCAATAACCAAAGGAATCCTTGCCCTAAGGGACCCTCAAACGTCAAACTCAATACACAACGCGACTGCCCCCAACTTCTGTGGAGGGTTACAGTGACTCGAAATGGAAAAGTTAAGAGCCTTGTGGCTAAGGGTTCCCAAAGCCACACTTGTCAGAATGAACTGGTAGTGCGGTGTTCAAGATGCGCACGGGGCACATTGAAGTGCGCCGGGGCGCAAAGGATTGCGCCTAAGGCGCATTAATGCTCTATAACGTACCAAACTTTGCGGACTTGCCCCGGATACTTCCGCACTCCAATTCGCAAGTGATTTGAACCATTAGAAAGTTTGTCCAATTTACTTTCTAGCCCAAGTAGTTTGTATCAGAAATCAATTGTACATCAAAGGAAATGACCATTTTATCCTTGATGGGTAAAAATAAGATTCATTTCGGTAAAACGCGTGTATGTTTCTCGTTTTAAATTGGATCAAGACCCATTATATATCAATAAATACTATTTTAAAAGTACTAAAAGGTGGTGGAATCCAACCGTAAAGATATTTGCGTTTCATTTATGAAATTTGGGTAGAAACAAGGCAACTACAAAAATCTTCAAAGCCACTATCCATCTTGTTAACCAAACTTCCAACTTGAGAGTGCGATTAACAATTTGAGGAGTGCGAAAATCACTCCCTTAAAAAAACTAAAAATCAATCCCGGATAAATTTAGCCTTTGTTGCTCCAATGATCTTTGAATTGGTCTCCCTACAACCAACTTTTCATAAAAGAATACTTTGTTGTTTAAATGTTCGTTTGCATTGTCTTTCAATATTGTGAAAATTTTATTTATCATTATATAATTGGTCTTAATCTGATTTAAAATGAGAGCAATACGAAAATTTTGCTGAAATAATTTGATTTTCGACCAATTGAAGGTAAAATGGTCATGTATTTTGATGTACAAATTTTTTTTCATCAAAACTAATTTGGTAGGAAAGTATATTGGACAAGCTTTCTAACGGTTCAAAACCACGCCCAAATTGGAGTTCGGAAGTGTCCGGGGCAAGTCCACAAAGTTTGGTAAGTTTTGCAGCATTAATGCACCCCAGGCGCAATCCTATGCGCCCAGGCACCTTTCAATGCGCCCTGGGCGCATCATGAACAACCACAGCAAGTACAACTTTGCAAACTTGCCTGGGACAGTCCCGAACTCCAATTTGTGCGCGGTTTAGACCATTAGAAAGCTTGTCCAATTTACTTTCTAGATCAAGTAGTTCCAATCAAAAATCATTTGTACAGTAAAATAAGTGACCTTGATGGGTCAAATATGATTCATTCAAGTAAAACACGTGCGTGTATATTTCTCATTTTAAATCAGATCATGACCCATTGTATATGAATAACTAGTGTTTTTAAAGCTCCAAAAGATGGTGGAATCCAACCTTAAACATAATTGCGTTTCGTTCACGAAAACTGGGTATAAATAATCATTTGAATTTTTTTTGCTTTAAATTAAAGAACTAATCAAGATATTTACTTTGATACGAAGAAATTTGAAAAAATCCTGTAAAGTAGTTATTTAATTTTTAATTTAAACTATTTTTTTGTGTCTTGTAAAAAATTAGGTCAATTCAGTATTGGTAAGGGTTTTTCAGAATTCGTAGGGCATCCGTAGACGCCCTACGAATTCTGAAAAACCCTTTATCAATATCGAATTGAGAATATTAGAACCAATGAAACCATATGTTAAGGCTATTGAGTGGCTTGAATCATCTTTTTGGGATTCGAAATGGGAACCACAAAAAATAAGCTATTAGTAATTTAAAATTTAGTATTTGTTCATTCAATTTTAGATTAATGATTTATTATTCTTTTATGAGGCCCATTTCGGATCCGTTCAAAAGATTCAAACCGCTCTTTATTCTTGATATGTTTTTTTTATTAGTCCTACAAAAAATTATCTCAATCCAATATTGATAAAGACTTCTTCAGAATTTATAGAGGCGAAATACTTAATTTATATTATTGATTTATTAATTTTTAATTTGGTCTCCACAAAAATGATTCAAACCACTCATTATTCTTAAAATATTTTAAAAAGTTTTTAGATCTAAATTAGCTTAA
Source organism: Rhododendron simsii (assembly GCA_014282245.1). Classification (NCBI taxonomy): domain Eukaryota; kingdom Viridiplantae; phylum Streptophyta; class Magnoliopsida; order Ericales; family Ericaceae; genus Rhododendron; species Rhododendron simsii. The sequence goes on from CM024962.1 coordinate 9,130,180, forward strand.
TCCGATGTGTGTTTTATGTTCTCTTGATTTAATGCTCCCTTGCCCATTTAATGGGCCCCCATTGAATACTTTATTTTTCCCATATTTTGTATGTTTTCCTATATCTTGGCTTCTTAAATTTTTTTTGTTTAATCATTTTAGTACATCTTGTGTATTGTTTCATTCTCAACTTTTTATTTCAATTGCCTTTCAAAAAATAACTTTTTATTAAAACTTCACAATATTATCACAACCCACACAATTTGTAAGTGACTAAACTTTGTTATATGCATTATACTTTATTAATTATTCACAATTTTAAAAGTAGTCTTGTCTTTGTCGATATAACCCACAACGCGTCACGAAATTTGATGCAATTGTAAACTATATCAGTGTATCAGTTTACAATATTAAACTTGTTTTGAACGACGAAGCAAAATTTTATTGATAAGAAAAATGATTACAAAACAAGCTCTTGTTGGCAAGAAGCCAAAAAAGAGAACCCCCAATGGGCAAAACTCAGATCACCAAAAGGGTCTAGATAGGTGTAAATATCATATTAAAGCCCACAAGAACCAATAACCCAAATACAACAATAAACCCAACATATCGAAATCCTAGCCCAAAAACTAAAAGGCATAGCTCATAGACAACATAAGCTAAGCCAGAGACCAACCCATAGACAACATAAGCCAACCTAAAACAACATCCCTACACCACCACCCACCGCAGCCACCTGAAGTGAGACGGCTGTTACCACCGTCGCCAGAACCTGGGAACCAAGCCCCTATTACTACCCCGAAGAACGGCCTGACCTCCCCACTACAAGCAGCCCCACCAGAACCGGCCATTATCAATCAGTACAATGATAAAGGACAAGTAGGACCCCCCACATCAGAAAAACAACACAAGACCCCAAGACAGATACCTCACCTCAAAACCATCCAGAATGCCCCAAGACAGGGCCCACACCAAAACCCAAAAGCCCTAGACGTGCAGAACCACCCCCAAATCCAGAACAGAACCCCAAAAAGAACTAAAGAGAGGCCACATTGCTAAGTGTGAATATAAGATCATCCATAAAGTAATCTTGCCATCAGCGGGGGATGTTTGCATATGCACAATAATCCACCAACTGATCCATTTGCATCAACTTCAGCAAACTCACATTCAGTTTCCCCGATATGGAATTGATGAAGTTTTTAGAAATTTCCTACTGTTTTGTTTCTTCTTTTTTTTTGGAACTATTTCTGTTTTATGAAAGGGACGAGCCCAAAAAAGTCACAAACAAGCAACAAAAACAGGATTACACAAAAAAATCTTAACTACATGCTACCAGCAGAAACAACCAGAAACCAAGCAAAGGACAAGACTAGGCTTGTTTGAGCACTCTCATAGGAATTCCCCAATTTGAACAGAGCTTCAAGTTAGTAACAGACCCGGGTAAATTCTTCCAAAAGAAGATACAGATTTAAGCTGGACCAAACACTATCTCAGGGAATACCCCACCCCAGACAAAGCCTAATATTCTCAGTAGTCTTAGGAATCCTCCTCCATGAGACTGCACAGGCTTTCAATTCATTCACAATCTGCTTATCAACAGCAGCAAAATCATGTCCAATACGCTGAAAGATTCTATTAGTCCTCTCCTTCCAAATGTAATAGATACTGTTTTGTTTCTTGAATGTGAGTAAGACTTCCTCCTTCCTTTGCTTGATGAGTTGCTTGAGCTTGATTTTCTTTTCCTTTTACCCAGACCCCTCACATTCCAAGACATAATTTTCATTGTTCCTGCAAACCACTGAGACCCCCTTTGTAGCTAGATTCCTGAAAATGCTCTCATCCGAGGTCAGCCTTGGCCAATCTAGCCCTTTCTTCATCTTCTTCATCCGTCACCATTATTTTACTGATGATTTCTTCTTCGTTGCTCAAGTAGTCCTCCCCCATGATCTTTGTTACAGTTAGCACTGCCTCTGCCTCATTCAGTAAAATTCTGTTCCTGTTGTTAATACCCTCAGTGGATACATATAGTGCCACAGCTGCTGTAGCTGATCTAAACACCACACATTTCTATTTGTTTCTTCTTCGTCCATTTTTGTTGCCAGCAACTGTTTTTGGAATGCCCAGAATCTGCTCAATGGATTTCAGCTTCCTTTTGCTTGAACTTGCTTCCTTATTACCCACGCCTGCTTCCTTGCTCTTGTTGTTTTAAGTGTTTGGTTGCTGCACCCCTGTTTCTCCCTCCTTTGTTTGATTAACAATTCTCCGAACTGAATCATGATCCAGGTTGTTGTGAATAAGAGATATGGATCTTGGTATTTCGAAATGGGCCACCTTATTTTTTGGTCCAAACTGTTGGCCCAAGTTGAAGGTCGAAATATTGACATTCACCTGGAATTGATGACAGTAGGTTCCATGCTTACTGAGCTTTCTTTTCCCCATAACAAGTTTCCGTATGGAATATGCAGAAATATCATGCCATTCATCATATTGCCACTGCTAAAAAATTTAGTTCGTATCTGTGATGTTTGAGTTTGATATATTGCTACATTTCTGATCAAGCCTTAGCCTTTGTCCGTGTTTCGTAAAGAATAAAGAACAATCCAACTGGAAAAGGGAAGAGATTCTAAATCAACATATGCTGATGGATTTCAATCTGGATTTGAGATTCTCTTTGACAACAACTTAGTTTTTTTTGGAAAAGGTAACAAGAGGAAACCAATCAATTAATGAGGGATATGAGGTTCTTGATTGAAAGATGAGACCCCAAAAAAATTGAGTATATATCAAGCCCCTATTGAGAAGGATGGATTTCTATAGACTGAAGTTGTTAGGGACTTTATCCTTCTTGAGTTTACGTGTTACAAATTCACAGTAAGTTAGATAGTAGTGAGTGAATCCTATTAGTCAATGTTCTAAAAATCGTTAGGCGCTAATAGGGTGGAAAATTGGCACCTAGTGCCTAGGTGGGGACAATCTAGAACCTACATATATGCAAACGTTGTTTTCGCCCACTCAAAAGCCTTGTTCCACTCTACATCACATTGCCACCGGAACGAATCAATTTTTTTTACGGGCATATAACAAAAACGTGTTGTCATGAACTAGCAAGAGAAATAAATAAAAGAGGGACTGCTTCCTATCCTTTTGGTTATAGCGATTTTGGGCTACGTATCGTACAAAAGAAGCGAACCAATAGGCAAATAGGAGAAGCAAATCATTAGACAAATAGAATAAGATCCACATTCTACAGCCTAAAATAATCGTAAAATTGATAAAAAAACGTACTTTTTTTTTTTTGATATATATATATTTTACATAAGATAACTTTGAAAGTAATTTTTGAGAATAATTTCAATATCGTCCGAATATTTTTTATAACAATCATTTCTTTGTCAATCCTACCCAATCTCACCTCTTCCGAGATTATTTAGTACCTTATATAGGGATAGAATTAATATTGGGATTAATAATCCCGATAGTCATTTCAAAAACTAAACATCTAATTATTTGGAATTAAGTACAGTTAGTCCGACTCCCTACAATTACTCCGCCAATGAAACGATGACTTAAAGTTAAAAACGTTAATGAATGACATTAAATTCGTTAGTAGGAGTATCTTGTTTTTTGATAGGCGGTTAGTAGGAGTATCTTGTAAAATCTTTTCTTTATTTTGTCGTATCCTATGAGATTTGGGAGATTTTGAACCAAACCCTACACGTGCCGTAGCAACGGTACAACGAAGTTCAAGTTGAACAGGAGCGCCCACAAGTTCAAACACTCTCTCTCTTCGCGATATGCCGCGCCACCGTCCTCTCTCTCTCTCTCTCTCTCTCTCTCTCTCTCTACATGTATTGTTCAAACTATGGTATGAGATTACGTTCCTCCTTAGAACTAAATATGAAAATCCCTGTTTGTTCCCACTCGTTGAACCAACACAACGAAGTAGTAAAACTCAAGCTGAAGTTCTGAATCGTCGATACACGTACACACGAATAGGAACGGTGATTCGTAGGGAGCCGAGAGAGAAACTACTGGTGATTCGTCTCTCAATCGAAACTTCAAGCCTCGATTCAGCGTCTCCATCTATCATCGACTATCTAATCACATCTTCGCAGACCCATCGATTCAGGTAAACACATGAACAGAACATTTATTCGCCCTTACCCGATGTCGTCCAGATGGTTTCCTAACGCTGTTCCCAAATACTGCCTCGTACCCGGTACGTGTTTGCCATAATGGCCGTAAGCACGCGTACCGGTACCCCGTACGCATACGGCGACTTTTTCTGGCGTACCGGTGCTTCATAGGTGGTTAGTTTTTATTGTATGAATTTTCCCTAATATCTAAGCCTACAAGAAAAATTCAAAGCCAGACGGCAACGTTATGAATGTTGAGGTACGGAGCAACACCACGAATTGGGATTGTCCAGGTCTGATTTATTTCATCTCAAAGGCAAGGGTATCTCTTCCCTTCAAATTCTATCCTGTATTTTGATTTCAACAGTAACTAGTTGGCTTTTGGTTTCGTGCCAAACACTGGGTTTTTCTCTCCATGACTTATTTTATTCAGTTATGTGATTCTTCTCGTTGAATGTTTGTTCATTTTTGTTTTGTTTGCTGTACACCAAAGTTGGCTAGGAGTTATGATTGTTTTTTTGTTAATAATAATGATGGGTTTTTGGTGATGATCTGTTCTAGGGTTTTGGTTTTGTTGTCATATACCTCTCATTTTTTTGTTTGATGTGGGAAATTTTTAGTAAACGATGGTCCTTCACCTCTTCCTCGTAATATTTTTGCTCTCTGATGAAGGATGAATGTAGAATATGTTGGAATGATCAATGATCTACTAAAGTTAGTGGATAACCAAATAAACATGAGTTAGTGACATAAGTGGCTTCATCTACAGAACTGTTTCCGGCAAAGAACTAAAGGATGTTTTATGCTTTGTCAAACTACCAAAATAACCACAACATTGGAAGAAACCCTAATCTGTTCTCGATTTTTCATTATCTATTTGGGTATCCATTTTCCTCATGCAATTTTTAAAGGAAAAGGTCATCTCGAAAGCAATTGAAAATGAATTGTTTTTGATGTTTTGCTATGTTAGTCTTTGATTCGATAGATCTTATCTGAGAATAATAAAAGAATGTGCAAGTCAAGTACAAATTTTTTTATCACGCAAGTCAAGTTTATTGATGTGGGCATAATAGATGAGTGAATATGCATCCTGTTTGGATCTGAGGCCGTATTGGATACAACAATTAGATGTGCCACGAAATGGTGCTGTCCCAAGCACTAAAAGGTGACCTGATTTTTTGCACTCATGTTGTTTGACCATAAAATAAATAAAGCCCTTCTTGTTTGACCTAAATTGCGAATTGGACAGACAGTAACATATGTTTAAAACCGAGAAATTTATCTTCATATTTCAAGGTGTGTTCTATCTTTGTGCTTAAATGTTCATCATGCAGCAAATTGCGTTGACATGAGTGAGATGTAACATGTAAGTGACCTTTAAGGGCTCCATCCAATACCTAGGCAATAAAAGACTTTGTGTGCAATGTTTATGTTGAATTATCTATCCGGCCCATCCTTCAAGGAGATTGGTGGAATCTGAGGTAGTAGAATTTTGAGTGTTTTTGGAACTTTATGTGCATACCTTTTGCTACTGGATTCATGTTTCAGCGAGTGCTTTTGTTTTCCTTTGTGTATCTTGAAGATTTTGACTTAATAGTGAATACAAATTAGGGTAGTAATCTTTCTTTGTAATCTCTTAATTTTAAATGCAGAAGAGTTCAATGGTATGTTATCATGGTAGTGCGTAGTCGGTTAATTTGAGCATGTAACAAGGTGACTCGTTTGTTGAATCGAAAGAAAAAATTGAATATATGAAACTGTAAAGAAACTTCCATTTGAGCTGTCGTCATAGACTATCTAAAGATTAACATGCCGATGGAGGTGCAAAATTAGTCATCTTCAGATTATTGGAACTCATAATATTTCAAAATGTTCTCATATTATTGGATTTTGATAAGTTGGCTAATTATAGATGGTCTTTGTCATCCTTTACAATTCCAGTAGCAATAGCAAATGTGAATCTAATACGTGGGGGCTAATTTCTTTGTCTTATATCTGGATACATGTTTAATCTTTGTGATGTTACACACATGAGACCGGAAAGTGATATAATTGTCAGCTATCAACGTATGCTTTAAAACCCAAAACCAATATGCAGAGGAGTTTGAAAGGGTGCGTAGTCATACACAAGATTACTTCTATTTGCATATACTACAAAAGATTCCTTCAAATGCCAATGTTTTGCCTCTTTAGTGTCTAGGAGAGTGGGCTATGAGTTATTTAATTTTTAGATCAAAGATTATTGGCCATGTAGACTGAATCTTTGAGATTCATATTGCTTGATTTGAGTTTGCTCTCATAGATTCATAACATTTCTGTGTAATTGCACTTAGTTAGATTGAGCCTTGAAATCAAGCATAACATTTCGATGTAATTGTTCTAGTGGTCCTCTCGGGTCATTTTCCTCTCTGCCTATTCTGTTCACGGAGATTGGAAGGAAACAAATGAAGGAAGGTGTAAGAAGGTATTCTAGCTTAAGAAAATTTAGTGAATAACAATATGGCATGAGAGGAATTTGACATGCTTTGACGGGATTGAAAAGCCTCTGTTTAGAATCAAAAGTAATTTGGTTAGTAGTTTGTATAGTTAGGACAAAGGGGAATGTTATCCCTCTCTGGATCAATTTTTACATTAGTTTGAGCTTTTCATTTCAAAAGGATTTAGTTTTAAAAATAACAATATGCACTAAATTCGGTGAGCATATATTATGTATCTGTACTATATACATGCGAGCAGGAAAAAAAAAGGAAAACAACGTACGGTGGGGTTAATATAAAACTTGGAGAATTGTTTTGAATTCTGCACCTTAGGAGAGGTGAGATACAAACCCTCTATCACCAATATTATTGTTAATATACTTGACAACTAAATAAATATCAATGATTGTAGGTATCAAAGGGGGGAGAGAATAAAAGCTGAAGGTGGTAAAAGGTGTATTTGGTACTAATTGCAAAATTTCTAGTTTTGTTTTTTAGCATCAGTATAGCTTTCAAAGAACACTAACTAGATGGCTGTTGGTTCCCACAATCTATTTGGCTTGTTGTGCCTTGTAAAATGTTTGAATATATAAGGATGAAAGGATTCTTTCTAAGTGCGTGAAAATCATGGTATCAGAGCTATACTTTCAGAGAATTAGGACAAGACTCTCTTATGGATCCTTAAGAGAGTGCCAATTGCACGAAGACAGATGAACTTTGATGTTTACATGGAGCATTAGTTTCTGTTGGTTTAGGGAAATATACGTATCATAGAGCTGAGAGCTCTGCCATCTAGTTAATGGTGCTTTACTTGTTTACTCTTTTGTGTAAGTGAAAAGTTTTAAAGTTACCAACTCTCCCAAAAGCTTAAGCTGTAAGGAGCCTGCTTCCTTGCTCTTGTTGTTTTAAGTGTTTGGTTGCTGCACCCCTGTTTCTCCCTCCTTTGTTTGATTAACAATTCTCCGAACTGAATCATGATCCAGGTTGTTGTGAATAAGAGATATGGATCTTGGTATTTCGAAATGGGCCACCTTATTTTTTGGTCCAAACTGTTGGCCCAAGTTGAAGGTCGAAATATTGACATTCACCTGGAATTGATGACAGTAGGTTCCATGCTTACTGAGCTTTCTTTTCCCCATAACAAGTTTCCGTATGGAATATGCAGAAATATCATGCCATTCATCATATTGCCACTGCTAAAAAATTTAGTTCGTATCTGTGATGTTTGAGTTTGATATATTGCTACATTTCTGATCAAGCCTTAGCCTTTGTCCGTGTCTCGTAAAGAACAATCCAACTGGAAAAGGGAAGAGATTCTAAATCAACATATGCTGATGGATTTCAATCTGGATTTGAGATTCTCTTTGACAACAACTCAGTTTTTTTTTGGAAAAGGTAACAAGAGGAAACCAATCAATTAATGAGGGATATGAGGTTCTTGATTGAAAGATGAGACCCCAAAAAAATTGAGTATATATCAAGCCCCTATTGAGAAGGATGGATTTCTATAGACTGAAGTTGTTAGGGACTTTATCCTTCTTGAGTTTATGTGTTACAAATTCACAGTAAGTTAGATAGTAGTGAGTGAATCCTATTAGTCAATGTTCTAAAAATCGTTAGGCGCTAATAGGGTGGAAAATTGGCGCCTAGTGCCTAGGTGGGGACAATCTAGAACCTACATATATGCAAACGTTGTTTTCGCCCACTCAATAGCCTTGTTCCACTCTACATCACATTGCCACCGGAACGAATCAATTTTTTTTACGGGCATATAACAAAAACGTGTTGTCATGAACTAGAAAGAGAAATAAATAAAAGAGGGACTGCTTCCTATCCCTTTGGTTATAGCGATTTTGGGCTACGTATCGTTCAAAAGAAGCGAACCAATAGGCAAATAGGAGAAACAAATCATTAGGCAAATAGAATAAGATCCACATTCTACAGCCTAAAATAATCGTAAAATTGATAAAAAACGTACTCTTTTTTTTTTTTGATATATATATTTTACATAAGATAACTTTGAAAGTAATTTTTGAGAATAATTTCAACATCGTCCGAATATTTTTTTATAACAATCATTTCTTTGTCAATCCTACCCAATCTCACCTCTTCCGGGATTATTTAGTACCTTATATAGGGATAGAATTAATATTGGGATTAATAATCCCGATAGTCATTTCAAAAATTAAACATCTAATTATTTGGAATTAAGTACAGTTAGTCCGACTCCCTGCAATTACTCCGCCAATCAAACGATGACTTAAAGTTAAAAACGTTAATGAATGACATTAAATTCGTTAGTAGGAGTATCTCTTTTTTTGATAGGCGGTTAGTAGGACATCTTGTAAAATCTTTTCTTTATTTTGTCGTATCCTATGAGATTTGGGAGATTTTGAACCAAACCCTACAGGTGCCGTAGCAACGGTACAACGAAGTTCAAGTTGAACAGGAGCGCCAACAAGTTCAAACAATCTCTCTCTCCGCGATGTGCCGCGCCACGGTCCTCTCTCTCTCTCTACATGTATTGTTCAAACTAGGGTATGAGATTACGTTCCTCCTTAGAACTAAATATGAAAATCCCTGTTTGTTTCCACTCGTTGAACCAACACAACGAAGTAGTAAAACTCAAGCTGCAGTTCTGAATCGTCGATACACGTACACACGAATAGGAACGGTGATTCGTAGGGAGCCGAGAGAGAAACTACTGGTGATTCGTCTCTCAATCGAAACTTCAAGCCTCGATTCAGCGTCTCCATCTATCATCGACTATCTAATCACATCTTCGCAGACCCATCGATTCAGGTAAACACATGAACAGAACATTTATTCGCCCTTACCCGATGTCGTCCAGATGGTTTCCTAACGCTGTTCCCAAATACTGCCTCGTACCCGGTACGTGTTTGCCATAATGGCCGTAAGCACGCGTACCGGTACCCCGTACGCATACGGCGACTTTTTCTGGCGTACCGGTGCTTCATAGGTGGTTAGTTTTTATTGTATGAATTTTCCCTAATATCTAAGCCTACAAGAAAAATTCAAAGCCAGACGGCAACGTTATGAATGTTGAGGTACGGAGCAACACCACGAATTGGGATTGTCCAGGTCTGATTTATTTCATCTCAAAGGCAAGGGTATCTCTTCCCTTCAAATTCTATCCTGTATTTTGATTTCAACAGTAACTAGTTGGTTTTGGTTTCGTGCCAAACACTGGGTTTTTCTCTCCATGACTTATTTTATTCAGTTATGTGATTCTTCTCGTTGAATGTTTGTTCATTTTTGTTTTGTTTGCTGTACACCAAAGTTGGCTAGGAGTTATGATTGTTTTTTTGTTAATAATAATGATGGGTTTTTGGTGATGATCTGTTCTAGGGTTTTGGTTTTGTTGTCATATACCTCTCATTTTTTTGTTTGATGTGGGAAATTTTTAGTAAACGATGGTCCTTCACCTCTTCCTCGTAATATTTTTGCTCTCTGATGAAGGATGAATGTAGAATATGTTGGAATGATCAATGATCTACTAAAGTTAGTGGATAACCAAATAAACATGAGTTAGTGACATAAGTGGCTTCATCTACAGAACTGTTTCCGGCAAAGAACTAAAGGATGTTTTATGCTTTGTCAAACTACCAAAATAACCACAACATTGGAAGAAACCCTAATCTGTTCTCGATTTTTCATTATCTATTTGGGTATCCATTTTCCTCATGCAATTTTTAAAGGAAAAGGTCATCTCGAAAGCAATTGAAAATGAATTGTTTTTGATGTTTTGCTATGTTAGTCTTTGATTCGATAGATCTTATCTGAGAATAATAAAAGAATGTGCAAGTCAAGTACAAATTTTTTATCACGCAAGTCAAGTTTATTGATGTGGGCATAATAGATGAGTGAATATGCATCCTGTTTGGATCTGAGGCCGTATTGGATACAACAATTAGATGTGCCACGAAATGGTGCTGTCCCAAGCACTAAAAGGTGACCTGATTTTTTGCACTCATGTTGTTTGACCATAAAATAAATAAAGCCCTTCTTGTTTGACCTAAATTGCGAATTGGACAGACAGTAACATATGTTTAAAACCGAGAAATTTATCTTCATATTTCAAGGTGTGTTCTATCTTTGTGCTTAAATGTTCATCATGCAGCAAATTGCGTTGACATGAGTGAGATGTAACATGTAAGTGACCTTTAAGGGCTCCATCCAATACCTAGGCAATAAAAGACTTTGTGTGCAATGTTTATGTTGAATTATCTATCCGGCCCATCCTTCAAGGAGATTGGTGGAATCTGAGGTAGTAGAATTTTGAGTGTTTTTGGAACTTTATGTGCATACCTTTTGCTACTGGATTCATGTTTCAGCGAGTGCTTTTGTTTTCCTTTGTGTATCTTGAAGATTTTGACTTAATAGTGAATACAAATTAGGGTAGTAATCTTTCTTTGTAATCTCTTAATTTTAAATGCAGAAGAGTTCAATGGTATGTTATCATGGTAGTGCGTAGTCGGTTAATTTGAGCATGTAACAAGGTGACTCGTTTGTTGAATCGAAAGAAAAAATTGAATATATGAAACTGTAAAGAAACTTCCATTTGAGTGTCGTCATAGACTATCTAAAGATTAACATGCCGATGGAGGTGCAAAATTAGTCATCTTCAGATTATTGGAACTCATAATATTTCAAAATGTTCTCATATTATTGGATTTTGATAAGTTGGCTAATTATAGATGGTCTTTGTCATCCTTTACAATTCCAGTAGCAATAGCAAATGTGAATCTAATACGTGGGGGCTAATTTCTTTGTCTTATATCTGGATACATGTTTAATCTTTGTGATGTTACACACATGAGACCGGAAAGTGATATAATTGTCAGCTATCAACGTATGCTTTAAAACCCAAAACCAATATGCAGAGGAGTTTGAAAGGGTGCGTAGTCATACACAAGATTACTTCTATTTGCATATACTACAAAAGATTCCTTCAAATGCCAATGTTTTGCCTCTTTAGTGTCTAGAGAGTGGGCTATGAGTTATTTAATTTTTAGATCAAAGATTATTGGCCATGTAGACTGAATCTTTGAGATTCATATTGCTTGATTTGAGTTTGCTCTCATAGATTCATAACATTTCTGTGTAATTGCACTTAGTTAGATTGAGCCTTGAAATCAAGCATAACATTTCGATGTAATTGTTCTAGTGGTCCTCTCGGGTCATTTTCCTCTCTGCCTATTCTGTTCACGGAGATTGGAAGGAAACAAATGAAGGAAGGTGTAAGAAGGTATTCTAGCTTAAGAAAATTTAGTGAATAACAATATGGCATGAGAGGAATTTGACATGCTTTGACGGGATTGAAAAGCCTCTGTTTAGAATCAAAAGTAATTTGGTTAGTAGTTTGTATAGTTAGGACAAAGGGGAATGTTATCCCTCTCTGGATCAATTTTTACATTAGTTTGAGCTTTTCATTTCAAAAGGATTTAGTTTTAAAAATAACAATTTGCACTAAATTCGGTGAGCATATATTATGTATCTGTACTATATACATGCGAGCAGGAAAAAAAAAAGGAAAACAACGTACGGTGGGGTTAATATAAAACTTGGAGAATTGTTTTGAATTCTGCACCTTAGGAGAGGTGAGATACAAACCCTCTATCACCAATATTATTGTTAATATACTTGACAACTAAATAAATATCAATGATTGTAGGTATCAAAGGGGGGAGAGAATAAAAGCTGAAGGTGGTAAAAGGTGTATTTGGTACTAATTGCAAAATTTCTAGTTTTGTTTTTTAGCATCAGTATAGCTTTCAAAGAACACTAACTAGATGGCTGTTGGTTCCCACAATCTATTTGGCTTGTTGTGCCTTGTAAAATGTTTGAATATATAAGGATGAAAGGATTCTTTCTAAGTGCGTGAAAATCATGGTATCAGAGCTATACTTTCAGAGAATTAGGACAAGACTCTCTTATGGATCCTTAAGAGAGTGCCAATTGCACGAAGACAGATGAACTTTGATGTTTACATGGAGCATTAGTTTCTGTTGGTTTAGGGAAATATACGTATCATAGAGCTGAGAGCTCTGCCATCTAGTTAATGGTGCTTTACTTGTTTACTCTTTTGTGTAAGTGAAAAGTTTTAAAGTTACCAACTCTCCCAAAAGCTTAAGCTGTAAGGAGATGGACCCAACAATGTATATCAAGCTATCTAACACTTTCCCTCACATGCAACTCCGTCTTGCATGTGGAGATGCGAATTTTCGTAGACAGAACGAAGCAGAATACAGAAGGGGAGAAGCATAATGCAACCAAAGAACAAATGCAAAGGGAGAGACTTGAACCCAAGACCTATTGCAACCTGAGCTCTGATACCATGTTAAGTTACCAGCTCTCTCAAAAGCTTAAGTTGTTAGGAGATGGGCCCAACAATGTATATCAAGATATCTAACAAAAAAAGCCTGGATACTTTACAATATTCTTGTGATGTCATGAGAATATGACTTTTAATGATATATTGTGACCTTATTGACTTCTTGTAGTTCAACTTATTACTGCGGTTCTCATTGTCAGTTTCTACTTTAAGTATCTCTGGATGTCTAACAGGCCTATGCTAACAGGTAAAACAGGCTGTCATTGGAAGTCACGGCCTGGATGTACAGTACCATGGGATTAATGTCCTGGAATCTTTGGTATGTATTGCACTGAAAAATTGTTCCTTTTCATGGGAATTACTATTCTTTGCGGGCTTTGCTTTTGTTCGGCATTGTAACACCCGTTTTGTGACTAAGAATTCATTTGCAGGTATCTGAATTTTCTCCATCTACGTCAACTGCCATGAGTCTTCCCAGGGAGTTTCACGAGCCGTAACGGGCTTCCCTTGAGAAGGACTATTTGAAGATCTCCCAATATCCTTTTTCTGTTTTGTTGTTTTATTGATTCCTCTAGTTGCATTTGACTTTATCCTTGCACTTCTTTTTTGTAGTATGGGCTGACTGGCTGATTTTAGTTGGCTATATCTTCTAGGTCCTTAATTATCACTTACTCTTGGAAAAAGGACATAACCAGTGTTATACACTGTTAATCAAGGTTTTTGTATGTAGACCTTAGCTTTCTATTACCTAAGCGGAGTGGCTGCTCTACAACACCAACCATTTTTCCATGCTTGCTTGCCCGACCAATGTTAACCACCATCCTTGTGGCGGTGGTTAATGAGTAAACGTATGGTCGAAAGAGTGGAGAAATCCTTGAATGTGTAAAAAAATACGGGAAATGTTGAAATTCTAATCTTTTCGGCATTGTGATTATACTTATTCACCGCCCTCTAGCATGATCGCTTGTAAAATTAGTTTAACCTTTTTAATTGCTGGACTTTCTACTGTTGAGCACAAGATGCTGCTCTTAGTGTCACCAACAAAAATGGAATCTGATTCTGCTGTACCTGAGGTCAACGTATGTGCTTCAGATTCTGAATTGGGACTTCCGGTACAGCACAAATGCAGTTACGGGTGGAAAAGGTGCCGTAGATGTATATTCAGCCGAAGTTAGATATGAAGGTGCAAAGAGGTCTGATTGCATCCTAGTGCAGGTAACAAATGGACATAATGTGTGAAAAGTTGTGACCGTCAGGATACACGTTGCACCATTCTCCATCATTTTACTTTCTTGATAGTTTGTTAAAGACAATTTTGACATATTATATTCCAGTAATAAATCAACCTTCTCTAGGGCTGCAACTAAGTTGTACCATTGAAATTCTGCTTTCAACAAATTCTGATTACGTGGAAGATGTCACTGATAGAATTTAATCACATCTGATTGATTGACCTTGGCAAATTTACCTCTTTCTGACCCCTTGCTGGAACATCTTGTAGCCTGGCCCTTCTTGGCGTGATGTTTGGATAACAAGTTTTCACATTTGGTGGCTTTTGAGTTTGTACGGTCCGCTTAAAAAGAAGTTCTTGTGTGAAGGTTATTGGCTTGATTGTCCTATTGCAGTCTCTGCACAGAAACTTATTGTGCAGTTGAACTATATTTCCATCTGGTGTAAACCTTTTCTTCCACTTTCCCCTCAATAATTAGTTTTGCTTCTCACATATGTTATTTAGTTGAAAATGACTACTTGCATCAGATATATACTGAAATCATTTTAATGGAACTGGGGAACAGGTTTGTATTTTAGGTTGTCTATGTTACCGTCCCTGAAATCCTTGACTACCTATAAGAAGACCTTTGACTCGTGGGAATTATCTCTGGTTGTAAGTTCGTAACATTATTGGTTGTTACACAGACATTAACCAGAATTTTTTTATATTCATGTGCCTCATCCAGTGCTATGGGAAGTCAAGATGTATCTTAAATACATCTTGCAAGTTGCAACATCTCTCTCACTCTCTCTCTCAACTGTGGTAAGTTATATATGTCAGTTCCCTTAGAGCTGAATAAGCTAAACTTGTTTAGGCTTATAGTCCAAAGTTATCGAGTTAGTCAATGGCTCATCATAAGCTATACATATGATTTTCCTTGAGCCAATACAAGGTGAACTTGCTTTTGTTTTGTACAGCTGTGAATTGTCAAGTAGGGAAATAATCATCATGTCTAGGTACAAGTATACTGATTAACTATACTAGAGCTTTATCTACATAAATTGCAGCAAAGAAGTAAGAATCTAAGAAATTGTTTGAGTGATACTTATGCCGTTTCCAAGTTTTTACAGGCTCAGATGAGTCAGATCATGAATGGGAAAGTTCTAACCAGGCTATGATCCTCTTTTAAATTTTGTTTGTGCCTATTTTTGATATTAGGAAAATATTTGAAATTTCAAAGCTCCAACCTTGTTACCGAAGCAGAAGAGAAGTGAGAGGTGGTAGGAGGTGGTCTTTGAGCAGTAGTGCAAGGATGGGGCACTTATGGGGGCCATTTCCCTCCTCTAAAATTCAAGAGCCCCCCGTATTAGATTGGATAGTGAGGAGTATGTAGCTTTAGTTCTCTGGCTAGCATTATGTTCCTGTGAAGTTGCCAATTGTCCCAAAAGCTTAAGCTCTTAGGAAATGGGCCACCAATGCATATCAAGCTATTTAACACCCTCCCTCACATGCAACCCTGTCTTGCACGTGGAGATGCAAATTCTCATAGATAGTGGGAAACAGAATATGAAGGAGAGAAGCAAAATGCGAACGGGGAACAAATGCTAGCAAAGAGACTTGAACCCAAGACCTCTCCAAACCAGAGTTATGATACCATGTTAAGTTACCACTTACGAGTACTTCGAAAAGAAGCAATAGTCATCTTTATATTATATTTTTGCCCATTGTTACACTAAAATGATAAGTAAATTTATTTTCTTTTTGACTTTTGAGCTTTCTATCTTGTTGATAGAGCGGTGGCTATTGTGTGTCCTCACTCGTTAATGACTTGTTCAATTACAGATAATGGACAAATGCAAGACAAGCACCTTTTGCGACTGCTCTCTGGAATTATAAAATGGGTCAGTCCACCTGATGCCATTGCAAACGGTATTGAATGTGGAGTAAGCGAAAGGTTCTATTCCTGCAGTTGCTTCTGCCCCATCTCTCTCTCTCTCTCTCTCTCTCTCGGACTTTTCATGCATTGTTTGATGCCTCATCTCTTTTTTGGCTGTGTTCAGTGAGATGCTTGATGGTTGCCGTGCACTCTTAGCCATAGCAACTGTAACAAAGCCTCTTGTGTTTGACCAATTGTTGAAGTCCATAAGGTCAGTTATATGATATTTCATTGTGTTCTTCATGATTATTGAGAGTATGTTATGTTAAATGAAGGTCAAAATTATATTTAATAATTACTTTTTTGCTTGCGGCTCTTGAAAGCTGACTTTTTTTTTGCTTGATGTTCAGCCCATTTGGTACTCTTAGCCTGTTGTCTGCCTTGACGTGTGAAGTTGTTAAAGTCCTTATGGCTAATTTTACCGTAGAGGAGACATGGAGTTGGGTGGCACGGGATATCTTATTAGATACTTGGACTGCAGTTCTCATGGTATGTGTTTCTATCGACTTCTAATGTAGATTGGATATGATTTCGCATGTGCAGGCAGCAGGTCGTCACTTGTCTGTTTTTTTTTTGTGTGTACTTGTGACAGTCCTAGATTTTAGCATATTGTTTTTATGGTTTGGCCCTCATTCTTTGCCACCACCATTTCTGGGGTCTGTAAATTTTTGTAATCATTAAGACTTTTTTATGCACACGCTGAGGTTTGAGCTCATTGAGATACTTCTGAAATATGCCTTTCTTCGAGGATTGTTATGTGATGTTCCAGCTACTGAACTGGAGAACTTGTTCCGTACATTAACGGCCAGCGGATAACATTGGTCCGAAGCTTCCACCAGAAGGGGTCAATGCTGTAGCCAATCTATTCGCCTTGATTGTGGAGTCTGAATTAAAGGGTAATTCTGATATCTTCACATCGTGTTGCTTTTCTGTTGCTCGGTTGGCAAGTTTTCGGTTAATTAATCGGCTTATAACATGATCTGATGTTATAGCGGCTTCAGCATCGGCCGTCATTGATGAGAGTGAATCTGAATACCTACAGGCTTCTATAACTGGTATACCACTACGCCATTTTTATGGTGTATTGAATTTCTTTTCTATCACCTTTCTTGCTTCCATAGTCATCAGTAATGTTTTTGCAGTTACCATCTTTGTTTCAATAATTGATCTGTTTTCTTTGCAGGCATGGATGCAAGGCTAAGTTCTTATGGTCTTATTGCCTGAGCAGCAATTAATGCCACCATTCCTTTACTCACGAGATTATTCACCGAGCGTTTTGTGAGGCTTCATGAGGTACATTTTTGTTTCCTCTACCAAAGATAAGAAATCTTAGTGAAATCTTGTGCTTGTTGGTGGATATGATGAGTTATTTTGTACTTCCTCAATGGCACTATTGGGCAAGGGTGGATTTTTTTGGGATTGTGCAACTCTTGCAGAGAATGCAAGAGTTTTTGAGAATATGAGGTCCAGGATTTGGGAGGTTTAAGATTTAGAAGGTTCAAGGAAAAGATTAATACTTGTTTTCCACCTTCTTGCAAGGGGATACCTTTGTCCTTTATTAATTAGGATTGGAAGGGAGTGTGTGAGATGTAGTTTTGTTTTGTTTTTTCCCCCCCATATTTTCTTTCCTTTTGGGAGGATTTCATGTACTCCTTTGTGCACCAAATGTGCTTTTTCTCGTTGTTCATAATATAGAAAATTGTTGCGTATACAAATGGAAATCATAAATGAATTGGTGGCTGTAGGCTTTCCTAGTAAGTAGTTTTCAGACCACTTCGTAATGATATCCATGTCCCATGTTTTGCACATTTCTTGTTTAATATTAGGTGGCCGTTAAGGAGGGTCTGTTTTTGCAGGGAAGAGGCACAAAAGATCCCACAGAAACTCTGGAAGAGCTTTACTCACTATTACCGCTAACGGGCCACATTCTTGCAGATGAAGGGGAGGGAGAAATGCCTTTGGCATTGATTTATTTTTTCCATCTTGCTACTATTGCCATCTCGATTTTTCTTTTAGAAACCGTGTTGGGTAATTCTACACATCTATCTGTTTTGAAATTTAAATATCGTAAAACATTCAACTCAAATCCAATTGGCAATGAATAGAGACGTCGCCTAGGCTCATAGTCTAGTTTTGGAGGTATTAAATAATCCTTGAGAGACAAGATCTATCAGTCCTCACGTTCGACCCCTATCTCAAACATGGAGAGGTAATACAAAAATCCATAACATAGGGTCACAAAGGAACAAGGTGCACTTAATGCACAAACAAGGGGACAATCAATCAACAGAATTTTAAAGCGTCCAAAAGCCTAGCTCCGATACTATGATAAAGCAACCAACTCAAATATATTGAAAATGAGGGGAGAGGCCGCCCAAGCTCAATGCTAGTTATGCAGGTAATAAATAATCTAAGTTAGTCAAGCTCTAACAAGCTAGTGCTTACTCAGGTTTTTCACATTCAATGTCCATGACATTCTGGTCTGGCAATTGCAGATTTATACAATGTGGTATTTGGAATTTAGCGTATGCTTCAAAAAGTTGAACCATATTGGCTATGTCATAGGTATATTACAAGTTCACTGGTAGCTACTAACGCACCAATACCACATGCATCTAAGTCTAACTGGTGTTATTTCACAGCTGCGTGGGGCTTATTATTTGCTAGCTTCCAAGTCAACATTCACTTAGTCCGTCCCAAATTCTTGATCCATCTTCCCATTTTGGGATGTCCCAAATTGTTAGTCCTCTTTAAAATTCACAACTGAAAATCTTTATTTTTTTTCGGAAGTATACCTCACTAATGGATTATGAGCTGCACACTGCAGTTGCAGATGCTCAACCACCTAAGATGAATCAATAGGCTCTTGTATGGAATTATTCTTGTTGATTTAATTATTCTTGTTTATCTGTCTTTGTATCTCCCTACTTTTCTATGAGTGTCAAACATCAATGATGCATCTAATTCTGGTTTTTAGTTTTTTTTCTCTTCTGATAACTCAAATCTTATACTGTTGTTATCAGTCTAATACCTCAGAAATCAGCTTAAGAGCTTCTCCAATGGGCTCCTGAAACGACTCCTAAGTTAGGATTCCGTATGACATGAAGAGTCCACATTTATTTTTCAACTTGGTCGGTATGGGCTCTCCAAACAAGCTCCGAAGCATGGTTTTCAAAGATTGGGTTACACCAGCCATATTTATATATTTAGGACTGGAAAGAAAAAGAGAGGGAGAGTTTAAGAGAGATAGGGTAGGGGTACCTTCACTTTGTACATTCTATATGTATTATGTACGCATTTATACACTTCTAACACACTTTTGCTACTCCATTACCAAATGATTACAAATCCTTTTTACAAAAATAGGTACCAATATAATCACTTTCTGTCACATAACACAGTAAAGGAGCCAAATTTGGCTCTCATATTGGAGATGCTGAAGTATATTCTGGTTGAATTGCTATGTAGCACGTACACGGCCACGGGACACGGCAATTCTAAGAAAATGGGGATACGGACACGGCGGGGACACGCCACGTGTATTATAAAAAATATGTACATAAATATAAAAAAAATTATGAACCATTGTATATGAATAATTTCACAAATTGTATCAATTTTTATCAAAGGTATATGTTTTGAGTGCTCAGACAACATGAGGTTGCATGCTTTCTTAGTTGAGCTGCAGAGTCTAGCCAATTTAACAAGGCTCAAGCATTTAAGAATCTCCAAATACTAAATCCAACCTTTTTTTTTTTGATAGGCAATACTAAATCCAACCTTAAAGCTTAGCGCACAAGGACAAAACCAATATTACTTCTATCAAGATAGCTAACCGAAATTAATTAAGAACCTTGAACCAACATGTTGAAGACATGTCATAGGTTTGAAAGAAAGAGGTGGAGAGAGGGGGTGAGACAATGGACAACAAAGAAAATTTGAAAAAGACTCAGATTTAATTATTCCACATAAAAAGAGGAAAAATACCTTAGAGAGGAGGGATAAGTAGAAGCAAATTTGTTTTTTGGCTGTCAACATTAACTACTGACCATCTCCTTTCTCTATCATAGAAGGACATCCTTGAAGTCATATTCAAAGCAATAAGAAAGTCATTGAATGATTCTAAAGAACTCTAGTTGATCCATTGATTAGATATTATTACTACTATTGATCCCGGAATCAATCCTTTTGCACATGGGGCGATAAGCCCTCACTAGAAATTGGGCTTTTTCCATGGTTTCAATTACTTCTTCAGCCCCCATTCTTCTTGCCAGGACCAACACACCGTTCAAAGATCGGTCTACTTGTTGATGTCACCCAATCTACACTTTATGCCACGTCAGTCCCCTTTTGTCATAAGGCGTGAAATTAGACCAAGGGGAATCTCCATAGGAAGTAGTCCCTTATATTTCACACATATGAGATTGAGACACAACCTCAGGGTATGGGAAAGATGTGTCCGAGACTCCGGAATTAAGAAGAGGTGTCCGGAAAGAAGCTTTAATTCGCAGGAAGAATGGTTGAAGGGCTTTCAAATATGGGCTAGGTAGTTATAGAGCATAGGTAGGACTCCTACCTGGCTTTACATAGGGTGGGCATAGCTTCCCGACAATTACCCCACAATTTCAAAATCCGTATAAAGGGCCTCTTACCGAAAGTTTTATGCTTCAGCGATTCTGGAAGTACAATTTTTTATTAGCAGTTGGCTTTTTGGTGAATGCTAACGTGACAGGGTTACAATCCCGCGAAACTTCGGTCTTCACATAATGTAAAGTATGCACATGTATATTCAAACAACCCTATCATTTCAAGCCGTGAAAAGTTTTCACTTTTAGACAGTTCAATCAGCGTTCATTTTTTTTTGGAAGTAGTGATGTTCTGAGTTCGGTGTGGCACTTGATTTATGTTGGCCAGTTCCCACTCCTCCCAGTTAAAGCAGTGATTTGAAACCAAAAAATCACATCACTGAAAGTGGATTCTTTTGTGTATATCGTCAGGAATGCCAGAAGCTTTCCATAATTTGGTCACCAGGGTGCTTTTTTGTGTCTTTCTTCTTTCCTGACTGTGATAGGAAAATGTTCTCCTGCTGAGAATTCATTGAGAATCCTTGGTAAAGTAAGAAAATCATGATCTATATGTCAGATGATTTAGTCAGTGTCCTTGAAACATGCATTATTAAAACTAGCTTATTGGAGATGTATTCATAATACAAGTGGACAAAACATATATAATGCAGGGATAAAGGTAGTAATTGTTAACCATTATGATGTGAACCTTGTAAATGTAGTAATGCATGTCTGCGTCTTGTCATTTTTCATCCAAACATAAAATGAAAAAATGATATTCAATAAGCACTCATTGTTCAGAAAATCAGTCGTGTTATTCACTTGTTCATTAATATATTTTGCTTTACCTGTGGTCTACATCATATGACATACAATAAGCTCTAATAAATTTTGCTTGCCTTTCCTCTTCACTTATAAGCGCTCTTGGTTGTTCCAGCTCAATTATAAGATTCGCTGAGCAGAGTTTAGATCCAGAGATGAGAGCATCAGTTTTTAGTCCTCGACTTATGGAGGTGATCTATCAAATTCATTTTCTTTTCGGCTATGTTAACTTGGTAATCATGTTGAAAGCCTGATATACATTTTTGGGACGCCTGATGACATTGTTGGGACCATTTCCTAACGGCTTAAGTTTTTGGACAAATTTAAAACTTCACATGGTATCAGCAGGTAGGGAAAGGTCTTGGATTCAAATCTTCCCATTTGCATTGGTTCCCCATTTTCATTTTGCTTCTCCTATTTGTAGTTTGTTTTGAATTATCTATGAATAAATGCATCTTTGCGTTCAAGACAAGGTTGCACATGAGGGAGTGTAATGAATAGTTTTATATGTATTGTTGAACCCATTTCCTTACGGCTAAAGCTTTTGGACAATTGGTAACTTAACTCTTCAATCTTATTTTAAGTTGGTAAAAAGTCACAGAATGCAATCAAATATTGCTTGAGCTGGTTTTTGTTCTTCTGTTGTGGTCAACATTAACATCTTTATGCCATTAAGATTTCTATGATAACAGTTTTTGTTGGATACCCCTAGGTTCTTTTTTATCCAAACTTAATTGCTACCTTAAGTACGTGAGTGTTTTCAAATTGGGACATGTATCGTGTATCGTTTATTTCATTATATGAATCGTACCAGGATACTTATCGGGTATCATAAGATACGTTAACAAAATGAATACTATAAAATAATATTCATACTTAATTACAATTCAGAAAATCTGTTTAATATGTGAAAAATAAGTGTTTAATGTATGAAAAATAGGCTTTTAGGAAGAAAATTTCAAGTCGCCCAAGTAGGGTCTATTGCAGTGAGGCTTTCTGGTGCCTGAGTCATGCAAAGTATGATCGAAATATGTTCTTTCTTCTACTCGAGCTTTGAGTTTTGGTTTTCTCTAAATGGTTTGGATGCTGTCATAATTAAATCAAACGATTCAGAATGCGTTTGTGTTCCAATTCTTAAAATTTGGTATGATTTTTTCTCAATACGAAATTGTAGGATACGTTATGACTCAGGATATGCTATTATATTGTTAGATACGTCATTGTATCATAGGATTTCTGTACAAAAAGGATATGGGGTGAGAGACGTGTTGTTTTTGGGAGGAGACGATACTATAGGATACGTATCCTGTGTTGTAGGATTTTGACAACCATGGACTGAAACAGCTATTGGGTTGCACAAGTTATGGTCTTAATAAACATTTGTGTTTTAAAAGCAATAGTGGAGTATAAAGATATTGTAGTTCAATTGTTCTCGAACAATTTAATTTAGTGATATCATCTTAGTTTACTTATTTGAGTCAATGTTCTGGACAGGCAGTTATATGGTTCATTGCGAGATGGTCTCGTACCTATCTAATGCCCCCTGAAGAAATGACTATGCCCTATCTTCAGCGTCAATACTCTAGCAAAGCTTGGCTTACTTTTTTGGAGAACATAATCAGGGTAAACTTGTGCTTGACATCATTGTTCGAATCTCCAAGGCAACGCTTGTATCGTACCCTGGGGAGAAGGATTTGCTGGTATTTTGATATACACTTACATCTTGTATCCTACGTAGAAACATGTTTTTTTATGTGACATTGAAAGTTCTGCTCCTTGTGAATGCTGTGAGTTCTATATACATGCCTATCTTGCTATCTTAGTATAATTTTTTGTTTTCATGCAACATTCAGAATTGTACACAACTATTTTTACTAGATATCTGAAAGTTGAGTAATCAATGTTTCCGTGCCCTATTCATGCACATTTTCCTTCTACGTAGTTCGCATTCAGTAGGCTTTCGTCACACACACGAGTAAAGAGGGAGGGCCCTTAAAGAAATGTCGTCCACTTTGGGATGAGGCAAAAAGTAGATCAGTAATGTTTTGTCGTTTTTTTAACTTGATCCACCTCACCTGTTTTAAATAGAGTTGACTTTTGTTTTTTGAAAGGAAATTTTTTTTTTTATTAATCTCTGAAAAAACAAAGATCAATAGGGCAAGGAATGATGGTATCAAATTCCTAACCTGCTACCCAAACGAGGGATAACAAAAGCTAAGAATTATCCTATACCCACCAGAGACCCAAAACCCATGTTTGGCAAGAAACCAAACAGAGGAACACCCAATGGGACAAAGCCCACACCTAAAAGGGTCTAAAAACCCAAATAATACAATCAGCACACCCATTTTGCTGAAGCCCAACACCTAAATGGGTCTAAACAACCCAGATCTATACAATTTAGTGTAAAAAGGCCTAATTGCCCAAATCCATATAATCAGCTCCAACTAGGAAGGGCCAGCCCATGGCCCAACCCAAAACCAATGCCAAACACTAGCCACAACACCGAGCTGCCGCTTCGCCATCCCAGCCACACTGCCAAGCAACAACCAAACCCAGGCGCTACAACCCCCACCACCCATCACCGATTAACAGCAGCATGCAGTGAACGGTTTGTATGGACCGGTCGTCACCCAAAAACCCAAGCCACAACCGCCACCGTTGCACAGCACCACCTGGCCACTAGGCTGGACCTAAGAACAACCAGATCTCAGTGATAACAATATCGACAACGCTTCACATCCCCGGAGCCCCAAGACTGCCGCATAGCCGCCACTTCGACATGTATAAACGGCCAAAGAGAGTAGAAGATACAAGACATCACCGACGAGAGTCACCAATAGAGATCACCCGGTGAGAGCAAGAGGATCGCAGTCCTGTCCACGGCCACCATCACGCCGTCCGCGAGCCCCCCAGCGCCATTAAGCTATACCGAAATCACTCAGGAATATCGACGAGGGGCTCCATGATTCTCACCGCCTCCAGCCATGACCTCACCACGCCGTTAGACAAACCGGCCCCACCAAGTGTGAAGGCCAGCGGGTAATCGGATGGAGGAGCGAGAAGGAAAGGATGAGAAGACGGTAGAGGGTAAAACGGAAGAAGATCGGAGTAGGGAAGGGGCGTGGAAGAAGAGCCCGGGGGGAGGAGGAAGAGACTGTGCTTCCCCCCCAGCAGTGGGATGCAGAGAGAAAACCCTGGCTGTTGATACGTTCTATAGAGAGAGAGAGAGAGAGAGAGAGAGAGAGAGAGAGAGAGAGAGAGAGAGAGAGAGAGCAAAGTGCATTGAATTTTACAACTTTCTTTAAATAGAGTTGACTTTAATTGATAAACAATGTTGCATTTTCTCCAATGTTTTTATCTTTCCTTAACTTCAGGGAATGGCCCCCATGACTTCTAATTTACTGAAAATTCGACCATCTGCATCACCGAACTATCTCTCTTGATTTGTTTCCACTGGCTCGGATATGCGATTATGCTCTTAAGCTTGCACAATGAACTGCCTTTCTGAAGTTCACAATAAAGTTTGCCAACAGGTTTCATGTTTCAGTATATCCAAAGGAGTTTGTAAAATGACCTCAAACATCATTTCACAAAAGCAAAATATTTGCAGGTGGTACCCTCTTCCTTTTGTATTTGACAGGCACTTACTTGTTACCAGCTACTTCATGGACTGGTTCAAAGAAAGAGCATTTCCGTACACCTTGTTGCATTGGTGAGGGTTACGTCCCCCTTTCAGTTCAAATGTATCATATTGGAAGTCATATGCTTTGTTGTTTTTTTCCTTCCCTCAGGATGACTCTCAATGCCTTGGAATATGTGTCTTGTAGCAACTAATGTATTTCCTACATACACACAGAATTGGTTGAGGATTTGGGTTTCTTTAAGAACCAGTACAGATAATCCTTTAGTTGATATATGCACTTTTCCAGATCAAAAATTTTAAAGTAGCATTACAAATGTGAGTTTAAAGGGAAATCTGGTGAACTTGGCACAGAGATTGCCTTGAAGAACAAATGCCAGCAACAGATGGCGCCCAGCCCCAGCTACAGATTTGTTTCAGGCCTCAATTTCTTGAAATAGATTACGAAAATTTTCTCAGGAAACAGTGTTTGTTACTCATAGATGCATTGAATGGATCGTGTAACTTTGGGCACAGATTTGCTTACACCGTTTGCCTCCATTTATTCTGCAGGGCTCGTGGCATGACTTAGCAAATGCTTTTGCAAATGAAAGAACTTTGTTTTCATTAAATGCTGCTCACCAAGTACGGAGTAAAATGACTTACATTTGACGTTATGTTCCATGGAACTATAGAGTAACTAAAAAGTTGTCCTTTATTTCTTGTAGCGTTCTGTGGCTCAAACCCTCACTCTTTCAGCTTCTGGCATGAGAAACCCAGAGGCATCAAATCTGAGTCTAATTTTTTGCTTTCTTTGTGGAAAAGTAGATTAACATGCTGCTAGGTCTGAATCAGTCTGATATCCCGTTGCAATTTTTGGAAGGTATGTACAAGATCTCATGGGATATATGACATCTTATCTTGTGGAAATGTCTAGGAAAAATGATATAAAAAATGTTGCCCAGCAGCCAGATGTTATGCTGTCGGTGAGGACATAATTTCAGCATTATAAAATCATGCTCATTTATATGCAAAAGTTACTCTTCAAGAACAGCTTTTGACTTTGATGGACATCCTGTAGGTAAGCTGCTTATTGGAGCAGCTACGTGGTGCTGCCAGTGCCTCTGAACCTCGAACACAGAAGGTAATCTATGAGATGGGATCCTCTGTAATGAACCTTATTCTGATTTTGCTGGAAGTTTACAAACATGAGGTATTAAGTACTCAGTGTCTGAAGATTCTATGTCATAAAGAACCTGCATAATATTAACCTCCTTGAACTTCAAGCTATTTTAGCCGATCAAAAAAAAAAAAAACTTACAAGCTATTTTATGCTTTTGTGTGAAGTATAAAGTTAGCACAGTGTTGTCAAAACTTGTGTTTGATTTTCTGACGATTCAGTGACTTGCATGAATTCCTTCATTGGATGGGCCTTTTCACCCTTATGTTTTTACTTGAACTTGGAGTTGGACTAACAGTAATTTTTTTT
Organism: Rhododendron simsii; assembly: GCA_014282245.1. Taxonomy (NCBI): domain Eukaryota; kingdom Viridiplantae; phylum Streptophyta; class Magnoliopsida; order Ericales; family Ericaceae; genus Rhododendron; species Rhododendron simsii. The sequence goes on from CM024962.1 coordinate 9,156,777, forward strand.
TGTTTGAGCAGTTTCTGGTTTCTTTGCATGGATAAATCATTATATTTGGATATGTGGGACTTGGCAGAGCATCATGTTACGCATGTGGATGCATGACATTTCTATTCTAAGTTTGGACCCCACCCTTCAATTGAGATTGTCTGACTGATGTAGGACAGCGCTGAAGATGTAATAATAATGTTCCTGCACATTATTTGGTGGGACAAATAAATGGACATCTTGTGAGAATACGGTGTTGAGAAGTTCCAAAAGGTAGTTGGTTTCTCAATCGGAAGGGGTCAAAAAAGCCAGAAAACTGGTACATCTCTGGAGCTAATGTAAATGTAGATGTCAATAAACAAGAAATGGCTGTCATTGCGTTGGTGGAATCACTTTACCACAGCTAATAACAGAATGAAGTTTTATAGTGGATGCATAAAAGCTACAGGGAGGCCTAGGGTTAAGAAATGAGGCTTTTGAGATGAATAAAGTAGACGTTTCAGCTCCACCTTCATAATGGGCTATCTCCCTTCATATAGCATTTCATCCCAAAAGCTCCCGTTTCTTTCACTATCGCAGATCTTCTCTTATCACGTCTCCCAATCAGTCGCAGTTGATTGGCTACACTAATCCCCATCATCAAATAGCCAATATTCTCTTACGTCAAGATCTTCTCCTCATGTTCGACTGTCCATTGTTGAACAGCAGCTCTGTGATCTTCCTGTTTTACCAGAGCTCCCTCTTTGCCACCACCACCTGAACTAGTGTGCTGCCTCACCCCCATATCCTTAGCACTGATATCTTAGCAGCTTCATCGTGCAGCTGCTGCCTTAGTGTCTTACCATCATCTAACTTTCTTGATGATAGCTTTGTCCCGGCCATGTATGGATTTAGAGGTGGAAAAAAGATAGTACATAGGAAGTAATGAAAAATCTTGTGCTCTAAGATCTTCCAGAAGGACGTTGAATGGGGTAAACAGTAAAAAAATACACCAGTATCTGTAACCATACGTACGCATTTACAAGTGAGTTATGCATATACACACATCAGTGACGTCTACGTATGTCTCATAATTTGCTAGGATTTTTCCAGGGCTGAGAAATTTCCGAGTGGTAAATTTGTGAAGCACTAATAAACTTGAGAAATTTCTGAGTGGTAAATTTGTCAAGCAGTAATAAACTAGTACCCATAATCTCCTAGGATTGTTAAAGAATGAGAAATTTCTTGCAGGGGAAAATCTATCAAACTCAAATAGATAGTTACACACATCACAAATCAAATCTATCAGATTTGAAACGTGAGAGATTTGTATAACATATACAAGATGGATCTTGTTTTGATAGATCTCGATCAGTATGGAATAAGGAAATTACTGAGACGAAACCATCTAAGACAAGAGATCATGAAATCATTCGTCGCAAAGAAGTCCCAGAAACAGGGATGTAGAACAATTAATTCAGTAAAGACAACCAGTTGGTTATTGTTAGAGCTTGTTCCATATTGGTTAAATATACCCTCAAACCTAGTATATGAGCCTGGGTGGCTTCTCCACTCATTGCCAATTAGTTTTGAGTTGGATGCTTTAACATAGTATCAAAGCTAGGTTTTCGGAGTCTTTTGGACAAGACTCTTTGTCATCGATGGTTGGTTCCCCCTTTGTTTGTCGTTTGTAGGTGATTGTTGTCGTATGTGTTGATTTATTTGTTTACCCCACCACATACGAGGCAGGGGTCACACGTGCGGAGGATTGTTAGAGCTTGTCCCATATTGGCTAAATATAACCTCTTGGGCGGCCAACTCATTGCGAATTGGTTGAGTTGGATGCTATGACATTAGTGATAAAAATCATGAAAAAAATTGGAGAATATTCCTTTAGGCATCCTTAGAGGCTTAGGTTTGCGTCACCCTATCATGCAAAAACAAATGCTTCCAGCACTACTAGGAAGTCCCTTGTCTATTGAATAGAAAGGGTGTATATATAGCTACCGATTGTCTCTACTTCAGGATGCAAAAACAAATGCTTCCAGCACTACTAGGAAATCCCTTGTCTTATTGAATAGAAAGGGTGTATATATAGCTACTGATTATCTCTAGTTCTCTACTTCAGGAGGCTTGGGACTCCAAAATGTCAAAGTCCTTACTGATTCATGTGTTCGAACCTTTATAAAGATGCACAAATATCCAACACCACAATACTCCTCCTATCCAATCGAAGTACCTGATAAATGTACACATGTATGAATAGTGAACAATAACTCAGAGTTTTCTGATCAAAGTACCTGATAAATGTACACATGTATGAATAGTGAACAATAAGAGTTTTTTGATCAAAGTACCTAATAAATGTACACATGTATGAATAGTGAACAATAACTCAGAGTTTTCTGATAAATGCACACTCCACTTCTTATCTTTTAGTGAAAAATACACCAAAGTTTCACTAAATGACAAAAAATGGAGTGTATTTATTAAAAAAGGGAGTGTGGAAATCATTACCCTTTAAGTTATTTCTTTCTTTATACGAGTTGTCATTTTGGGTTTTGATTCCTAGTTTGGTTCAGGAGAGTGTAACGGCTGTTTGTTTTCTATTATGTCATTTACATGTCAAACTTAAAATTTTGGGTTGTTAGGAAATTATTTTGCTTTGTCGTATTTTTTTAAGATTGGAGGGTTGAGCAAGTGTTCTGATGGCTTCTGAGAAAATCTTTTCATTTCTATCAAACGTGGAAAATCTAGGGATAAGTCAGGTTTTGGGGGAATAAATTCAGTTTGAGCTCCTGGTCTATGCCAGCTTGGGGTGAAGCATTGGAAGCTTGAGTTTTGAGCTATGTAGCATGGACATGAACATGCGACACGACATGAACAAAACTGACTTGGATTTTCAAAAATTGCAAGACATAACAAGCAAAGGATAAGTTATAAATTTTTAATGTTTTTGTATATGACATTCAAATGGGTATTATACGTAGTTCATGTTTGTAACAAACTACATGTATTGTCTTACACGGCATCTCAAAGTTCATATTCCTGCTTTTCCACGTTTGAAATTGCTCTAAAGTACTTGTTGAATAAGCTTTATTACTTGCTTCTTTTTGCATCAGTAACTCTTGTAGCCTCATAGGCCAGTTCCTTGTTTAATGCAAACCAAATGTTCCCTTGAGAATTCTAAGGAGAGAAACTCCCAAAATGGCTCTTGATAATTTTATTTCTTGAAATGATAAAACTACCAAGGAAGGAAAACCTAGGCCAATATATATGGCTAGCTAGGTACAAACACTTAAAGCACTAAAAGAACTTAAAGACAATATTACCCCTATTACATACTACTTCATGGGAGTTGGGACTAAAGACACGTACTCAAACACTAAGGACAAAGTAAAAGTGACTACATCATTGTTTTCATCTTTGCATCATTGTGTGCGGGATATTAGTTCTATAGGAACGATTGTATGGTTGCCATTTGGTGTTCATTATTATTGTTGGTAAACAACAATTTTTTGTTCTGTATGAAACCTTCATCTACTGGTTCCTTTTCATTCTGTTGAGCACAATTAACACTATCTCCCAACTTCTGTCTGTACCATTTTAATCTTCCTGAACTTTAACTTAGAGTTGCATAGGTCCTTAATCAGCTATGTCTAAAGGGTTCATTAATAGATGCTGATCCTGACGTGTAATTTAGTCTGCAGTTGTCTATCTTCTACTTAAATTTGTCGTTGACTGGGTGGAGGGACAATTTATCTACCTAGAGGCTCAAGAAACTGCTGTTATTAAGTTTTGTATGTGTTTGCTTCAGCTTTACTCTTCTCACAACATTGGCATGGTATCTTTTTCTTTCTCTGTCATTTAATGGCTCCTGATTTTCACCATTGAACCTCTTTAATGGCATGCTAAGAGCATCAATGATTTCTTTTCCCTATAATTGTTGTGTTTGCATCCGTAACATGAATGGATATGCATGTGGCTTGCGCTCAGTGGGCAAAATCAAAATTAAGAGCCTAACTAGCTACATTCAGGGCCAGCACAACTTGAAGATCACTCCTGGATAAGGAACAGTGATACGTAATCATAAGATCTTTTGCATACGTGTTCAATGAAGTAAACGTATCTAGTTCATGATCCGACACTGGTTTTTTTTGTTAAAAAAGAGATCTAAGTTACCATATGTCATTTCTAGATTTTATAATGAGATTTCTACCCAATTTGGAAAGAAGATTAAGGTTATACATTCTGATAATGCTTTAGAATATATGCAATCTTCTATTGCCTCCTTTTGTGTTGACCGTGGTATTATTCATCAGACTAGTTGTGTTCACAGCTCTCAGCAAAATAGTGTTGCTGAACGTAAGCTTCGCCATGTTAGATGTTGCTCGTACTTTGATGTTCCACATGCAGGTGCCTAAATATTTTTGGAGTGATGGTGATCTAACTGCATGCTATCTTATAAATCGTATGCCATCTCTAGTTCTTAATGATAAGTCTCCTTTTTCCTTGTTATATCCTTAGACTGTGCCTTTCTCTCTAATCCCTAGGGTGTTTGGTTGTGTTGCCTTTGTGCATAATCTTGATCCTGACCGCGATAAGTTATCTCCCAAGGCGCGTAAATGTGTTTTTTCTTGGATGCTCTTGTACTCAAAAAGGATATCGTTGTTACCATCCCGAGTCTCGACATTACTTTGTGAGTGCAGATGTTACCTTCTTCGAGTCAACCTCCTACTTTACTACTTTACTGCTTCTGGACAGGATCTCTCTTCGGATCTCACATGTTGTCATGAGGGGGGTTGTCGCCATTGACTCCTACTCTCCCTATGCTGTTCTCTCTCTCCCTTTCCCACTCCCTCTCCCACTTCCTCGTTTCCTCCTTTGCAGGTATATCGATGTACTAAAAATAGGAAGGTTGTTGCTTATGGCCCCGAGGATTCATCTTCTCCGTCAGAGGTTCCTGCTCCCTTGTCTGCTCCTTATCCTGGTGATTTACCTATTGCTTTGCGCCAAGGTAAACATACATGTACTCAACATCCTATTGGACAGTTTGTTTTTTACCACAATCTATCTCCTTGCCTTCATTCCTTTGCTTGTGCCTTGTTGTCTGTCTCTATTCCTTCCTCTTATAAGCAGGCTATATCTTTGCCTGGATGGAAACATGCTATGGATGAGGAAATGAGTGCTCTTGATAAGAATCAGACTTGGGAACTTACTGTTCTTCCTCCTGGGAAACAATCAGTCAGTTGTCGGTGGGTATACACAGTGAAGTATCATCCAGATGGTTCTATTGAGCATCTTAAAGCGCGCTTGGTAGCCAAAGGCTACACTCAAACAAATGGTGTTGATTATTTGGAGACCTTTTCTCCAGTAGCTTGTCTTAACTCTGTTCGCATTCTTCTCTCCATTGCCGTGAGCCGTTCTTGGCCATTGTATCAACTTGATAGTAAGAATACATTTCTTCATGGTGATCTCCACGAAGAAGTGTGTATGGATCAACCATTTGGTTATGTTACTTCAGGGAGTGAGCATCTTGTATGTCGTTTGTGCAGGGCTCTTTATGGCCTTAAACAATCTCCTCATGCATGGTTTGACCGGTTCAGTTCTGTTGTACTTGTCTATGGGTTTCGTCGCTCAACTTCTGATCATTCTGTCTTTGTTCGCCACCGTTCTGCTGGCACTACTGTCTTGATCGTTTATGTTGATGATATCGTTATCTCAGGTGATGGCTCCACTGGTATTGCTGATCTAAAGTGCCATTTAGGTCACCAATTTCATACCAAGGACTTGGGTTTGCTTTACTACTTTCTTGGGATTGAAGTGAGTTGTTCTTCAAAGGTATTTCTTTATCTCAGTGGAAATATGTGCTTGATCTTCTTTCTGAAACTGGTCTTCTTAGTGCTCAACCTATTGACACCCCTATGGATTCTATCGTTAAGCTTGATGCAGAATAGGGTGAACCATTTCACGATGTAGGTCGTTATCGTCGCTTTGTTGGGAAGCTTATTTATCTTACTGTCACTCGTCCATATATTACTGATGCTGTGAGTGTCGTTAGTCAATATATGCATGCTCCTCGCCACCCCCATTTTGAGGCTGTGTGTCACATCGTCTGTCATGTAAAGTGTGCCCCCGACCGTAGGTTGTTGTATTGACCCTCTCCTACCTTGTCTGTGATTGTCTTTAGTGATGCTGATTGGGCTGGGAGTCATTCTGATCGGCATTCTACTTCTGCGTATTACACCTTCGTTGGCGACAATCTTGTCACTTGGCACAGTAAAAAACAGCTTGTTACCCGTTCTAGTGCTGAAGCAGAGTACCGTGCTATGGCTCATACTTCTTCCAAAATGATGTGGGTTCGTTCTCTTCTTGTTGACTTTGGGATCATTGTTCCTAGTCCTATGCAGATGTTTTGTGATAATCACGCTGCCATCTTTATTACTAGCAACCCCGTTTTCCATGAGCGAACCAAGCATATAGAGGTTGACTGTTACTTTATTCGGGATTTAATACTGTAGAAGCACATTGTCACTCCGTTTGTTCGCTCTGAAGACCAACTGGGTGATATTCTTATGAAGCCTTTGTCTCATTCTTGTTTCGGACAATTGATCGTCAAGCTAGGCATGTTTGACATCTATGCTCTAGCTTGAGGGGGAGTGTTGAAGAATATCCTTATTTGCTTCATTTATTTCCTAACTCTATTTATTTTATTTAGGGTATTCTTGTAATTCCCTTCCTATCTTGATACAAGTATATCGTGGAGTGTAGACGATAGTTAACGCTTCTACCTCTTACGTTCTTTTCTCTCTCTTCCTTCTTCCATTATTTTGTACCAGTACAAACCCTAACTTCATATTATATCATTCAACTACTTGAATGAATCCATCGACTTGAATGCTGATGAATCCTTCGACTCGATTGATGACGAATCCTTCAACTCGAATGAATCTATAAAATTGTAAGGGAGCTCTATAAAAGGAGCTCGTAGTTGCTCAATAATTGGCTGGCTCCAAAGAGAGAATGGTGTCCAACTGCCTACGAAAGGATAAGTACCACGAGGACTTCCAAGATTCTAATTAAAGCCTTTTGTCTGTGGGGACTCAGATCAGCTAAGCTAAGCTAATCCAACCTCTCACATGTCGGAACCTCGTCTGGTAGTGGTCTACTTGACTGTGTCGAGAAAGCGTCCGCTATTCCACAGGTCTTGGTATCGGGATTGCGACCGGTAACATTCCATGCTGTGGCAATGAAACCATCCATAAATGCAGTCTGTCTACCCTCATTCTTTTGATGGATGGGGGTTTTCTATTTTGCAGAGGTAATTTTGCTTTGGTTTTCAACAGTTTCTATGATTTGTGTTGGGTTTGGTAATATAGGTGTAAATTTGCCTTAGTTTTGTCGCTTTAAATGATGCATCTATACCATTCATGGTCTCGCTATGCTCGTTAAATCACACAACTCACTGGATTTTATAACACGTCACTAAATCATAAGGCTAGAAACACTGCATGAAGACCTTCGGGTTTAATGAGCTACATAGGTTCAGAAAAGCTGTATTTATTTGGGTAAATCTAAGCATCAGTAATAGAAGCCACATGAACACTCACTGAGGTGTGAGGGAAGGAAAAGGAAAAAAGAAGAAAAAGGAAGGAAAGAGAAAGGGAGGATGAGACGGAAAACAAACTAATTGGTGGGACAAGGGAGGTTCCATGAGGTGAGGAGGTCCCTATAATTAGCACCAGGAGGAAGTTTAGACAAGGATAGAATGCAAATCAAATGACGATGGTGCTAATTCATTTGATTTGAAAGAAGTGTTTAATTGGGCTTGAATGGCCCATTCAATCGGAGACAGGTGTACCGTTCTAAATCATTTGTTGCATTACTTGATGTGCAATATTTTGGGTGCTAAAGTTATTATATTGCTGACAGATAGCCGACAAGCCTAGCATATATGTTTTGGACACTCCAGGAGTATTAGTTCCAAGTATGCCAGACATTGAGACAGGGTTGAAGCTTGCTTTGGCAGGTTCCTTTACTTTCATATCTACTGTATCTTTTTTTTTTTTTGGGTACTTACATTCATAGCTATCAAATACTCACAATACAGCTTTTCCGGTATGCTTTTGATTTGCAGTATGTTTGAATACGGGTTGCTGATGTTGAATCATTCTCTCTTAGTTACCTATTAGAGTTGTGCATTTTGAGTTATTTCTTCCTCAACTCTTTCTTAGTGTTAGCCAGGGTTTTCTTGTAGTGATTGTATGGCATGGTATCATAGATACGTGGGGGGGTGGGCTGATTAAGATCTGGAACTTAGTTTCCATTTTTCTCCTTTCTTCATATCTTCTTCTCGCTTTCAATTTTACACTACGTGTATGATCTAAGGTATATTACGGAAATAAATCAATGATTATTGGAAGTATTTACTAGCACTGTCATGCTTATATAGTGCACCTAAATCATTCTTTTGCATCATCACTGAGAAAATAATTGTAGTTATCTTAGTATGGTTACAATGTTGGAAAAGCTTCATGTTCATTTATATCCATAAAGGTCAGTAATTCATGAGGAAATATGCTTAAGATGGAAGTGGTGCCAAATTTACCTTAAGACCTTGGCTAGAGAGGGAGCATCTATTTTCAGATGTTTTCAATTGGAGTTGACCATGCCATGTACTGCTGCTCTATGCCTTCAGGATAGCAGCTATTACGTAACTAACACGCAACATGACTAGAGGGAGAAGAACAATGTGCAGACGTCTTGAATTTGTCAGTATTGCCATTCGAAACTTCCTCACTAGAATTATGCTTGTCTGGATAGTTCTATGGTGTCTCCCCATCTTTTGGGGATGCTAGTATAACAAACCACAAAATGGCATAACATGTTATTCCATTGTGTGGATCGTTTTTTTAAAATGGCTTAACAGTTTTTATTATTACTATATTGGGTCATAACACTTTTTTAAAAATGTCATAACACAACCACTCGAAGGCATAACATAATTATGCCATTGTTATGCCATATTACAAAAATGGCATAACATAATCACTCGAAGGCATAACATAAAACCTTTGGGAGGCATAACCGGTGTCCCCTTTTGGGTAGGGGACACCGTAGCAATTGCCTACTTGTTAATAACATGCAGGATCTGTTAAAGATTTGGTAGTAGGTGAAGAACGTGTTGCTCAATATTTAGTGGCAGTTATGAACTCTCAGAGCAGTCCTTTCCATTGGAACCACTTGTATAATAGAAGAACGGAGGGCCTTCTGATTGAATCAGATGAAAAAACATGAGTACTTGTATAATAGAAGAATGGAGGGCCTTCTGATTGAATCAGATGAAAAACATGAGTATAATCTCAAAGATCTTCTCCGAAAGAGGAAGCCCTTGGATAGGTCTGGTGACTCTGGTGTGCGCTACATTGAGGTAAATATGCTTGTCAACTTGTCAGTTTTCTACTCTGAAAGCACCAGTATCTTTTTCTCCGTAGTATTAATTGCTAGAAACCAAGTTTCATGAATATTTCAACCTATCCTACATGCCTATTTACCTAATGAGCATGAAGCTTTTGTGGCAATGTATGAAGCTGAGGGCCCTAAATGGTTATTTTACCAACTTTGAGAGAAGTTATAAATGAACTTGCTAGTGATGACTGTAATTTTTGCGGCAACCCTTTCTTTATAGGTTTTGTGGTATTGATCAGTTCTTTGTGCCATAAAGAACTTTTATGCAAAAATTGTATCACGCCACCTTATGATAGCGTGAGATGTGTGATTCTTTTCTCTTGTTATTGCTACCTGGTACATTTGATCATTTCTGTATTGTTGAATAATGGGCAAATCATTTTGCATCAGCCACTTAACCTTTTGTGAAGGAAAGATATTGCCACTTTGTTTAGTTGTTGCCACTTCCTCTGGGGACTGATATGTTTAGAAGAGCTAACGAAGTTTGACACATCTATGTGTGATTTTTTGGTCCTCTTTGGGATCTGAAACTCAGCTAAGTATAGAACAAAAGCCTTCCAAATTGGTTTGATCCGTCTCATGTTGCTAAGGGTTGTTATGACAAAAGAGTTGTGGGTGCTTTGGGATACCTATCATCCAATTGATTAGTCAGGACTAGACAATATGAACAGAAACTTAATCCTTTGTTGGAAAATAAAGTTGTGCTAAAAGAGTTGTCGCAATGCCTACGGGAGATGGTTGAGTTAAGCAAAGAAAGACAGAAACAAAAAGGAAATTCTTCACAGGAGAAATGTGTGTTAAAGCATCAAACTCCAAACCAATTGGCAAGGAGTGGAGAGGCCGCCCAGGCTCATATACTAGTTATGGAGGAGATAATTAACCAATGTGGGACAAACTCCAACGATATGGCTCTTGCATTTGCATTTCTGGACAAATTAGAAGATTCCATGTTACATTGATCTCACTTAGACGGTTACACCCCATTTGGTTTATTAGATTCAGTGAGAAATGATAAGAAGTGAGGGAAAGGGCAGTTCTTTGTGTTTAGAACACAAATGTTGATGGGAAACATAAGATCATGTTTCCACTAACCTCAATTAAAGGTGTCAGTCCTAATAGCAGGAGCTCAAATCGGCGCTCCAAAGACGGGAGCTCGCTCCCAATTAAGATGGGAGCTCGCTCCCAATTAAGATGGGAGCTTATTGGGTGGTTAAGGCAACTATTCTCTTACTCTTAAGGGATTTATGGCATTGTGGAAATAAAAATATGAAAATCTTATCACTCAAGAAGTTTTGCAAATTGAAAATATCTAACTTCCTATAAGTACCCTTTAAGATTGTGAAATTTCTCGTAAGTAATCACTTTTCCTTCCATGGTTAAGTAATCACTTATCTATGTTTTCTTAGTTCATTATGTTAGGGTTTTCATGAGATCATAGATGATTTCGATAAATTCGTGTCCAATGATGTATATTATTTATGTAAATCTAAATTATAAAATAGAGCAGCTTTTCACCAAAATGTCTACACATACAAACATGGATGCATCTACAGCCGTTCGATCGTACTTAGTGATAAGGTTATAGCCATTGGGTCAAAGGAATGAAGAGTTCTCTCTCTCTCTCTCTTCCCATAAATTACTCTGATTAAGGCATTGTATTCAAAACCACTCATTAAGATTCCTTTCCTATTCAAAAACTCTATGGATACCAACTCAAGCACACCGACCATGGCCACCGAAGGTAATTGGGGCTGACTTTGGCCCAGCACCGATGATCCGACCGGTTCAATAATTTTTTTTAAAACAAAACTGAGTGGGCCCTGTGAAAAATCAGCTCCATCCGATATGTGTAAATGCACGATCCAATCTTCCCATTTTTGAAAAATCGGAAAAAAATAGAAAGATTGGATTAAAAATGAGAAGATTGGATCGAGCACTTATACGAATCGATCGGATGGAGCTGATTTTTCATGAACGCTCTCGGTTTTTTATGTTAAAATTATTGAATGGCTCGGATCATCCATGCGGGGTCCGGAATGGAACCCGCAAATGGTCAGTACGGTCTATGTGCTTGGGTCGGTATCCATAGCATCCTCCATTCCCATTTTTAGGCTGTCAAACGTACATCATGGAAATCATCGAAAATAGAGTTTTCTATAAATCGTTCATATGATTTTCACATTCTTCTTTACTTTCTGTACCCCCCCCCCCCCCCCCCCCTCCTCTCTCTCTTGAGAAGTTCAATACCACCAAAATTTGCTTCACCAAAACCAACGAGGTGAGTTCTGCCATTATTATTTGTATATTTGCTACCATCTCTTTTTCATTAAGATTATGATGTTTATCAATGGATATGTTGCGTTATTGTTTATCGCATAGTTGAATTTGTTGGACACGGGTTGGTATATTGTACACAAGTTCAGTATTAATTTGCGTGCGATGATTGTTTGAGCCGTATGTTGTACGCGAGTTCAGTATTTGTTTCTGTGTGGATTGTTCGAGCACGGGCACATGCTAGTATATGATAAAGAGGCATGAAACAGTTGGTTGTAGGAATCAGTGTTGGTATCTCATTATGTGTATGCTTTTATTCATCTATAAATTGTATTGAACTATAGATATAAGGTTCTTTTATTAGCTCGTTGCCTGGTCCGACATATGGTTCAGTATTGTGTTTCCTATATCTATGTACTATATACTATTGTGGAGGGAGCAGTTCTCGTGTCCTCCAATACGTAGGAGGAAGCAAGCTGATATTTAGTGCCAGTTAAGTTTTTGATTTATTAAAGATTTTGCAGATCTTGGAGACAAAATAGATATGACAATTTGATCTTTGAAATAGTGAAGCAACGAAGACAAAAAGAGCTGCAAGTTAGCTTTTCAACATTTATTGCTTGGGTGGGGGGTGGGTGGGTGTCTTTACACGCCTCTCGGTCAAGATTCTGTTTGTTCTGTTTTTGGTTTTATGTTTAGGCTGAAAGAGAGTTTGAAATTTGCATTAATTAATTGGAAAATTTGGTCATAGGTCCACTATGGATATCTTTACACGCCTCTCGGTCAAGATTCTGTTTTTTGTTTTATGTTTAGGCTTTTTGAGAGAGAGTTCGAAATTTGCATTAGTTAAGTGGAAAATTTGGTCATAGGTCCACTATGGATACTTTGTAGGTCCACAGGTCCAACCCAATACTTTGTAAGGCCAGAAGTCCACGCGCATAACATACCAATTGACCCAAATACCCTTCCTATATAATAGAGACATAAACACTTCAATTCAAAATTCAGAATAGAGAGAGTTAGAAACAGAGAACTATAAAGAGAAACGGTGAGAACGATAGAGAGAAACGGTTCAGATCCAATGTTCTGAATTCCGTACCGGCTAGGGTACCGATTTTCCTACTGGTACGGTACGTACCGGTACTGGTCAAATACTGGGTACCGTTTCGGATTGATCTCTATTAGTGTTATTTTCCTATTTAAAAGAATTTATAGTATAATATACACTTTTTTAAAATAAAAAAATAAAAATTCCGGTATTTGTCCGGTACCGTCCAGTATTTGCCCGGTACCGTCCGGTACTTGAAGAAAAAAATAAATTTAAAAGTAGTCTAGTACCATCCGGTATTGACCGGTACGTCCGGTACCAGCCGGTACCGACCGGTATTTGAGCCGGAATGGAATTAGAGATGTAGGGTACCGAATTCTGTCAAAAACGGTACGTACCGGCCGGTACGAAACAGTATTGATAACGTTGTTCAGATCCCTTACTCGCCGACATTCTGCCTTCATCGTCGTCGTCCTGCCATGGTCGTCGTCGCCGTCGCCTTCAACCTCGTCGTCATCATCTTCCTTGAACTAGTAAGTTGTTCTACATATTAATGTCATTGATTGCGTTTTCATAGTCTTAAGGCACACATTTAGTCTGTTTCTACACATTTAGGGTTTTACAGTTGTTCCTACTGCGATTAGGGTTTATAGTGCATTGGTTAGGTTACGGTTTGAGTAAATACGTTCTCTGTATCTTGCAAAGAAGAAAGACAGATATGGTTCTCTGTTTCTACACATTTAGGATTTTACAGTTGTTCCTACTGCGGTTAGGGTTTGTAGTGCGTTGGTTAGGTATATCAATTTCATCAGTTCATCATCAAGTCTTTTTTTATTAGTATTTATGCTTCATATTTAATTTTTGATTCAGGTTACCAGCACTCTAATAGAATCGCTCCTCTATGCAGTAGAATTAGGGAAACAGATAAATACCTCAAACTTTATCCCTCTTTTTTACTCTTATTTTTTGAAAAGACTCTGTGATACTTATCTTGATCAGATGGATAGTATTTGACTTTCCTGTAATAGATATTTAAAGGCTTTTAGTCTATAGCAAGTTAATTTGTTGTCCTTTAATTGACCTCTGCAAAACTATATGTCATCTCTTGGACGATTAATTGGGTTGGGAACACAGCATGATTGGTTGCACCTGTCAGATGATTTATTCGCTGGTAATTAAGATTATGATCTCTAATCGTATCATTATATGTGTTTTGTTTGTGCTATTTTTTGTTGGTAAATCAAAGCTTGGAAGATGAGATTTTAGTTGAGATCCCCTTGATTATTTGGTAGCTTCTTTTGAGCAGATGATTCACAACATAGAGCATGCTACTGTTTCTTGGCGGGGCATGCACAGCTGTGTGAGATCAAGGGGTCTTCTTTTTCTCTCAGTCACAGGTAACTGTGGTTGCAGCCATGGTAGATTTGCACTCTTTTCTGAATTTTGATAGAGCATGGATGAAAAAAATCTCCAAATTGGATGAAAAAAATACAAATGCACATATACGTGTTAGGCTCAGATCTGTTTTGGTCATTTCGCCAGTTCTGGTGGTGGGGAATGTTGGAATACTAGTATACTTGTCTACTAGTATATTGTGTTTAGTCCCACATTGCTTAATCATATTGTGTAACGAACTATCTTCTTATATAAATAAATGGTTATGTGTGAAGGTTAATTAACACCTTACACACCTTTTCCACTCCAAACAACATGGTATCAAAGCGGGTTCTTAAATCGCCCTTGAAACCCTAAACCCTCACCTCTGATAGCCACCAACATAGCCGCCTCCCACCCTAGCCACCCATTCTCGGCAACCAACAAAAAAAACCCTAAAACGACCTACCCAAACCGTTTAGAATCCTAAAACAACTTACCCACACTCATCAAAACCCTAAAACACACTGTTCACGCAACTGTTCACACACTGTTCACGCGACTGTTCATCGGTACTGTTCGCGCACTGTTCATCGGTACTGTTCATGCACTGTTCACCGTACTGTTCACGTCACTGTTCACGTGTACTGTTCACGCGATTGTTGGCGTCGATCTTAACATTTTCGATCAGAAACCCCTATTTAATTTGCTTGTCTCTTGGCGATATGATTTAAGGTGATTTTCTAAGATACAATCTGTTCATTCTTCGTCCTTGATTGTGCCAAGTTGTTCTCGATGCGGATTGGTGTTCATCGATGGTCTGTGGTGAAATGTTTTTTGCACCTCTGATATGTCACTTATGTTTCTACAATCAGCTTTTGATGTCACCTCTGTTTGCTGATGGTATTCTAAGTTCTTCTCGATTGTGGGTTATTTGTTTGCTGCTGATTGGCTACTTCGGGTTCATGATTCCCTCTTGGTCTTGCTCTTTTACTGTTGTTCGCTGGTAATTGTGACTTGTTGATGTTCGTGGCTGCCTCTGTGTTCTTGGCCTAGTTTCTTGTTGCCTGCTTCAATTTCTTATTTGGTTACTTGGTATATTTGACATGGGCTCCGGCACCGAATCTGTTTCTAGTTCTCTATCTGCAGGTAGTACTGTAACTTCCGCTGTTAGTCGTTCTTCTCGGTCTCGTGAGAGGTTATCTATTACCTCCACCTTGTTGAATGGTCGAAATTATGCTGTTTGGGTTAAGGCTGTTGAGGTCTATTATGTGGGAGAATCAGAATACCATTACCTTACTGATGACCCTCCCGCGGCGACTGCCGCATCATATGGTGCTTGGGTTCCTGCAGATGCTAAGATTCGTGTTGAGCTTTGGAATAGTATGGAGGAAAATATTAAGAATACTCTGGTTTTCTTATCTACTGCAAAAAAGGTATGGATGAAGGTTAAGGAGATGTTTTCTGGGGCTGATAATCTCCGTCGGACTTATGCTCTTCATCAACAGTTCTTTTCTCTTGAACTGGGCAGCTTCTCCTTGGAGGAGTATTATGCCAAGTTCTGCGGTGTTTGTGAGGAGCTCAACACTTGTGAGCCCATTTCTTCCGATATTCAGGTTATGGAGCGTCAGCGTGAGCGCTTGCAGGTAGCTCGTTTTCTGTTTGGGTTACCTTCGCCGGCCTATGATTCTATCCGGTCTAATCTTTTGGGTGATAGAGATTTACCTTCTCTCAGTGAGGTGTTCAGTCGCGTCCGCCAGGCCTCTGTTCCTGACCCCAGTGCTGTTGATTTGACCCCTGCTGCCCGCTCGGCTTTGGTTACCACGGTTCCTCGTGGTGGTACTTCTTATCGGGGTTTTGACCGTGGCGGTCGAGGTTTTGGGGGCGGCAGTCGTGGCCCTCCTGGCCGTGGCTTTGGTCATAATGCTGGTAGCAGTGGTCCGGTGCAGTCTGTTGGTAGCCGTGATTCTGGTAGTAATAATAGTCGTGCCCGTGGTCGTGGGTCTCGTTCCTGCACCTATTGCCACGGTACTAATCATACAGTTGATTTTTGTTGGATTCTTCATGGCGGCCCATCTGCTCATCAGGTTACTGTTTCTGAGGATGATGGCTCTGTGTCTGTGCCTAGCCCCGTCCCACGTGTTGTTACTATTCTCGAGGATGAGTATCATTGCCTGATTTCCGAGCCACTTTCTCATGTGCCATCCTCCTCCACTGCTACGTTCGCTCAGAAAGGCTCCACCTTTGCTGGCCTAGCCTCTAATTCTCCGTGGGTTATTGATTCTGGTGCTACCGATCATATGACAGGCCACTCCATCCACCTCTCTGGTTCTCGTCCTCTTGTAAAGCCCTCTCGTGTCGCCTTGGCTGACGGTTCCTCTTCTGACATTGCTGGTTTGGGTTCTGTTATTTTACATTCTTCTCTTACCTTAGACTCTGTTTTACATGTTCCTCATTTTCCCCATAGTCTTATGTCTGTTAGTAAACTTACCCAATCCTTAAATTGTTCGGTTACATTCTTTCCTGGTTATTGTGTATTTCAGGATCTCCAGACGGGGAAGAAGATTGGTGGCGGTGTTGAGCGTGGTGGTCTATACTATTTTGACACTGGCGAACCTCCTGCCTCTGTTGCTCTTCAGGCTTCCGTATCTCCCTATGAACATCACTGCCGTCTTGGTCATCCCTCCCTTCAGACTCTCAAACAATTAGTTCCGTCGTGTCGTAGTCTTCAGTCTTTGCCATGTGAAGTCTGTGAGTTCAGTAAACACCATCGTGTTTCTTTTCCACCTAGAGTAGAGACTCGTGTGTCTCGTCTTTTTCATTTAGTTCACTCCGATATTTGGGGTCCTGTGCGTGTTTCATCACGTGGTGGTTTTCAGTATTTTGTTATTTTTGTGGATGACTATTCTAGGCTTACTTATGTTTATCTCATGAAAAATCGGTCAGACTCGTACTCCATTTTCAAATCTTTTTATATGGAAATAAAGACTCAGTTTGATGTTTCTCTTCGTATCTTTCGTTCTGATAATGCTGGTGAATATTTCTATAATGTTTTGTCTGCTTTTTTTGATGAGCATGGTATTCTTCATCAATCTTCGTGTTCTCGCACTCCCCAACAGAATGGGGTTGCCGAACGCAAGATTCGTCATTTGACTGAGGTTGCCCGAGCCCTTTTAATCCAGCGGGCGGTTCCCAAATCCTTTTGGGGCGACGCTGTCCTTACTGCTGGCTATCTCGTGAATCGTATGCCCTCTCGCGTTCTTGGGGGCCAGATTCCCTATAGTATTTTACACCCTGATTGTCCTTTATATTCTTTACCTCTTAAAATTTTTGGGTGCACGTGTTATGTTCATGCTCTTGATCCCGGCCGCGATAAACTTGATCCACGCTCTATCAAGTGTGTCTTCCTGGGATACTCTCGGACTCAAAAAGGTTATAAGTGTTATTCTCCAACTCTGCATCGCGAGTTTGTCTGTGCTGATGTTACGTTTCATGAGTCGTTACCCTATTTTCCGACTTTACCTCATGCAGATCAGTCTGAGTATATGCATATTTTGGTGCCTTCTGGGCAACCTCAAAAGCAGCACCCCCCGATGCAGGTATATGTTCGCCGTGCCAAAGCTGCACCACTGCCACCTCCGCCTGCCGCTGAGCCTTCTCCTCCGTTGCGAGATCCGAGTCCACCTCCTTTGGCCCCTACTGCTCCACCTTCTCCTCCTATTGCTCTTCGTAAAGGTATTCGCACGTGTACTATCTCTCATCCTATTGCTAAATTTGTATCTTATGATCATCTGTCCCCCACCCTTCGTGCTTTTACTGCCTCTGTTTCCTCTATCTTTGTTCCTAAAACTGTTCAGGAGGCCTTGTCTATTTCTGAGTGGCGGACAGCTATGGAGGAGGAGATCTCTGCACTCCATGATAATGGAACTTGGGAGTTGGTTTCTCTACCCTTTGGAAAATCCACTGTGGGGTGCCGCTGGGTATTCACTGTGAAATATCATCCTGATGGGTCTGTTGAGCGTTACAAAGCTCGCCTTGTTGCTAAAGGCTACACCCAGACTTATGGTGTTGACTATGCTGAGATCTTTTCTCCAGTTGCGAAGCTTGGTTCCGTCCGTCTTCTTATTTCTCTTGCAGCCAATCTTGGCTGGCCCTTATTTCAATTGGATGTCAAGAATGCTTTCTTACATGGCGACCTTCTTGAGGAAGTTTATATGGAGCAACCACCTGGGTTTGTTGCTCAGGGGGAGCGTTCTCAGGTATGTCGTCTTCGTAAAGCTCTTTACGGGCTTAAACAGTCTCCCAGGGCCTGGTTTGGCAAGTTCAGTGATGCAGTTTTGAAATTTGGTATGAATCGATGTCAGTCTGATCATTCTGTTTTCTCTCTCACATCTACTCGAGGCAAAGTGTTATTGATTGTGTATGTCGATGATATTATTATTACGGGTGACGACCAAAAAGGTATTGATGCGTTGAAGGTTTTTCTGCAGAGTCAATTTCATACTAAAGACTTGGGTAGATTGCGATACTTTTTAGGTATCGAGGTAGCACGATCTAAAGATGGTATTAGTTTATCGCAGAGGAAATATGTGCTGGATATCTTAGATGAGACTGGTTTGTTGGGGGCGAAACCTGTCGATACCCCTATGGATCTCAATGTCAAACTATACATTGATCAGGGGGAGGCACTGTCTAGTCCTGATCAATATCGTCGTTTGGTTGGTAAACTGAATTATCTCACTATTACACGTCCTGATATTTCATTTGCAGTGAGTATTGTGAGTCAGTTTATGTCTGCTCCTCGTCTGCCACATTGGGAGGCCGTTCTTAGAATTGTCAAGTATCTCAAGTCTCATCCTGGACATGGTCTATTTTATAGAGCTAATGGTCATTTGCGTATTGAGGCCTTCACTGATTCTGATTGGGCAGGAGGCCCATCTGATAGGAGATCAACCACTGGATATTGTGTTTTTCTTGGTGGCAATCTTGTTAATTGGAAGAGTAAGAAACAGACCGTAGTTGCACGGTCTAGTGCAAAGGCAGAATATAGAGCCATGGCTCACACCACATGTGAGATTGTGTGGGTGCGATCTTTTCTTTGAGGAGATAGAATTCAATGTGCAATTGCCTATGAATTTGTATTGTGATAACCAAGCAGCAATTCACATTGCATCCAATCCTGTATTTCATGAGCGGACTAAGCATATCGAAGTTGATTGTCATCTGGTGCGAGAGAAGTTGACTGATGGTGTTATAGCAACTCCCTTCGTGTCTACAAGTGTTCAATTGGCTGACATATTCACGAAGTCATTGTTTAAGCCCCGGTTGGAGATGTTATGTGACAAGCTGGGTTTGTGTGATATCTATTTCCCAGCTTGAGGGGGAGTGGTGGAATACTAGTATACTTGTCTACTAGTATATTGTGTTTAGTCCCACATTGCTTAATCATATTGTCTAATGAACTATCGTCTTATATAAATAAATGGTTATGTGTGAAGGTTAATTAACACCTTACACACCTTTTCCACTCCAAACAACAGGGAAGAGGTGCACTGTTCCTGGTATTTACAAATTACTTTAATGGGTTTTCAGACTTTTTGGGTAACCCAAAAGAATGAGGCTTTTAAGTAGAGAGAGAAGGGATTTTTTGAAGGGTGGTTGCCCTCTCTGCAAAACCATGACCAGATCATCTAAGCAAATGATTTCAGCTCAATCAACACCTCTTTATGTATGCGTGTGTGTATCCACCCTATGGGCATAAAAGATGTCCGCCGGACCGCCGCTTTTTGGCTTGGACAACTTTGCCTGATTTTTTCAATTATTTCACTATATATATATATATGTATATATATATATATATCCGGATCCTATAAGGAATCCCGCACGGCCTTTCCGTACGGGACTCCCCTTTCCCGATCGAATTGTGACGATCCGAGTCGCTCAAAGTGATCAGAACGTGATTTTAAGGGTACCCCTTAAAAAAACCGGCAAAAAAAATGATCGGGAAGGGCTTGATTCGAACAGTTTTTTATTTAACGGTTCAGTAAAAATTGCTCGGAGCAAGCCCTTCCCAATCTTTTTTTTTGTTGATTTCTCACAAGTACCCTTAAAATCACGTTCTGAACACATTGAGCGGCTCGGATCGTTGTAATTCGATCGGGAAAGGGGAGTCTCGCATGGTAAGGCCGTGTGGGACCCCTCATTGGAAATTTACTCTATATATATATATATATATATATATATATATATATATATATATATGTATGCTGCTGTTGCTCCTGCTGCTGTTGTCTGTGATACATGTTCCAGGACTGCCTAATAACTTTTCCTCAACTAGGAGAGGCTGTGATAATATACATCTCTTGAGAAAATGAGACTCATTTCTTGGCTTGGCAATTTTGAGGGCCTGTGGGAGAGTAGGCTGATTGGTCCTCAATGGGGCAACTGTTTTTGCAGCCATGGTGGGAAACCCCTGTTCTTCTCCTATTAAAATGCACATCCGAGCCTGAACCTATTTCTTGTAATAATACAACTATATTCACCCTTTCTCACTTGTGGGCAAGCTTATGACCTTCTCAATACAAGGTAGATAAAAGTGAGTAGCCAAATGCTTATATGCTTGGACCATTTCATGGAATCTCTCCTTGCCGCATATGAATGTGTTATATTGAGATTGGTTTGTAGGGGGGATACTAACTATTCTCAGCAAAAAACAGAAAGGAAATATAAACCAAACCAAACCAAACCGAGCCTTACGTCCCAATCACTTGGGGTCGGCTACAGAAAGGAAACATAATATCCCAATGAAATGTTTCTACTTGTTGAGGTTGATAATTATGAATTTGGTGATGGTTGGAGAGTCGTTTGTGATGAGCACAATCTACAATCAAATTACAAGGCCAAACTAACGGAAGTGGATCTTTGAAGTATTTGTGCTTGATGAAAATGGTGTTGTTATTCTGTATCAATTGTCGGGAGCAGATCATGGATGAGAGATCTATAGCCAATACCAGGTAAACTGACTTCTCTATTCTTATGAAAAAATGAAACAAAATAGTACCACTTCAAAGTATTGGTCATTTATGACTTCTCTATCATTGGGAACATTGGTTTTATATATGGGTTCATGATCTGGATATTTCCCGATGAACATACCCACAATGATTGACATGTCAATGTGGAGACTGTGGTTATTGTAAGTTGATATTCAGCGAGTTGTAATTTGTTGAGGGTATGCTATTTCCTTTTGATTAATCTTCAAAAGGTTAGAAACTCAGAATAATTCTGGTTTGGGTTAAAAAAAAACTCGTGGGATTATATGACTGAGGTTTTTAGTCAGCTAACAGCCTGTTTGGCTGGTGGATTTGGAGGCGGATTTGGGACATGGCCGGAGTTGATCTCCTCCCCCTCCTCTTCTCCGGTCTTTGGCAGCCAAAATTGGTACCCTGGTTTGGCCCCGGATCTGGCATGTTCGGACTACAAATCCACCCACAGCGGGATTTGATAATGCCGGGTACCCCTTGTCGTCGGTTATGCGGGGTAGGCGAAAGACTAATCTGCCCTTCAGAGAGTGGTAGTTGCTGCCTAGGGTTTACAAGGAGGAGAAAAAAAAGAAAGGAAGAAAGAAATAAGTTGAGCACGTGAATGTCACGTGAACATTGTATGTTTTCGTAGAAAAATTATGCTTTGCACCCTGAAGAATTGGTATTTTATTCCTAAGTCGGTCCTTTACACTCTTATTTAGGAAAATTGGTAGCACCTGGCTAAGTATTTTTCTTTTGAATTTCAAGTATTACTAGTACAAATTTATACATTTGTTTAAACTTAAATTTATACATTGGTTGCCCTTGAAATCAATTTATTCTAATTATGCCCTTGAAATCTCTCTTACATAGTATTTTTTATAAGAAAAATTCACTTTACTATAACATTTTTTTTTAATTTTTGGGAAAATAAATATTTTTCTAATAAAAATTAAGGTTTAAGCATTTTAAAGATAAAATTAAATTTATTTTTATCCAAAAATAACTGATAAATATGTATTTATTATAAAATTAACCTATATTGTTTATTAAATTAATAAACTGGGGGCAATTAAGTCTTTTAACATCTTATACCATCATATCCACCCTCCAAATCCCTCTTCTCAAAAAATCATCCAAATACTGGATTACGAATCCACCCTTCTTAGGAGGTGGGTCCACCCTTCTTACATATCGACCCTTATTACATATCCACCCTCCTCCTATATCCACCCAAAATCAAATCTTCCATCCAAACGGGCTGTAAGTTCAGTGACTGTGATTGATAGGGACATTATAGTTAAAATTTAGATTCAAACCTAGGTTACTTAGAACGGGATCTTGGTATGCTGCATGCCCTAATTCTTGAATCGTGACACGTAATGACCAATTCTTTTGCCAAAACTCCAGGATTTAGTTTGTTTATTGTAATACTTTTGGAATTACTTTGAATCATCTTTTGCTATAACTCTGCTATATACAAGGTTCTATTTAGTGGTTTTCTTTTGTCCATACATCATTGGATTCGCTTTAGGTTGCTAAATTCAGTAATTCACCCATTTGAAACAAGGGTGTATCATATTTCGGAACGTTTGTTTGATCCGGTATGTTATTCGTTTGACTTCCGGCATTAAATACAACTTGTCAGTCTAAGACAAAGGTAACGACAAGAGAAATACACAAGCATTAAAACACCATCTCCACTGGGAGAGGGTGCTAGTTGTTGATCAAACATAAAGTAGGCGCCCAATAGATTTTCAGTCAAAGTGATTTTTGTGTTTTATAAATACAGTCCTTAAATTTCTTATTTTTTCCACATACGACATGTACTTTCTGTTTTCAGTCAACGCAATCACTGGGACTAGAATTGAGAATCTTGTGTTCTCAAACCTGTAAAATTTACAGGTCAAAAATATTTGCATTAGTTTCTTTATTGTTCTCGTCTATGTTTGAAGGCCACTTATTTGGGTGTAAAACTTATCCCCTGCACTGAATCCAACAGTTCACAAGGGTTCGCATTTCCTTTGGGTGGCCAATCCCCTATGAAGCACAGATACGGATACGGGATATGGATACGACACGATGCGGATACAGCAATATTTCAAAACCTAAAAAAATAGGATACGGATACTTCGGGTAGATGGCTGTATAAATTATACATTTTTATAATTATTAGTCTCCTAGGCATAAAAGTGAAGTCATAAGAAATAAAAGAGTAGTTGAATTGCCAATACCAAGCATGAAGTACATGTCAATCTCAAAAGAGTAGGAACTTATCATCCAAAAGATTAGAATTTTGTGTAAAAATAAAAAAAAAACAGATTAGTAGGCAATAGACAAATAGGTATGCATATAATATACTTCATATATATACACATATATCGATGTACCAGTTTATGCATTAAATATCATTTATTATATAATGTAAACAATAGAAACCCACACCAAACAGAGAGAGGACCTTGTGAATCAAAGGTTCAAGCGATCTAGGGTAGGAAAATATCGACCGGTTCAGGGAATGATCTATCGATGTGCATAATTTCCTAAGTTTTATATTTTTAGTGATACTATTATTACAATTTTTCCCTTTTAATTTGTACTTGATTATTTAAAATTTTTCATTTTTACCCCCGCCGTATCCTAAACGTATCCTTCCGTATTCCTCGCGTATCTGAAACGTATCCAAAATAAAAAATATTTAATTTAAAGACAGGATACTTATTTGCCATATCAGATGCGTATCAGGGCGTATCGGTCACGTATCCGTATCCCTCGTGTATCTGATACTCTTACTTGACTAGTTTCGGAGTATCCGTGCTTCATAGCCAATCCCACATGATTTTAGAATATCTAATACTGAGGATGGCGTAGGAATGGTCTTCGACCACTACTTTGTAATCATGCTTATACGTAGTCCCTTAATCAAATAGTCTCCCATCGATGCATGGAAAACTGCTCCTGCCTTGGAATAGAATATTCCAAGTTGTTGGGGGATGTGTTTGTCAAGCAGGCAACCGATAATCAAGAGTTAATGTTGTATGCAAATGAGAACAATGTCGGGCCTGCCGGAATGTACACCCAATCTAAACATCTAATCTGGTAATTAAACAGCGCTAGAAGCTCGATCACTTCAAGAACAAATGCATCAAATCTGAAACAAGTCGTGCTAATTCAGGAGTGAGTTGTTAAAACACTGAAGACTACATTGTTTCTCCTACTATCCTTAACATTTCGTTGATATATATTCTGCTAAAGAAGCATTTCTTGCTAGAAACTGCAACAGTGAAATCAACTCTTTTAACGGAGAGATTTCTTAATTGCAGATTGCTTTCAACTTTGTAGTTTACCCAGCCTTGATCCTTGCGTATTTGTGGCAAGCAACTTATCTTTCCCTTATTTTTTTAACTAGTTACAGTATTTTTCAGTTTATGAGACATGTCATTCTTTTGTAATAAATCACCCTTATTTAAAAAATAAGTACTTATTCAAAAAATACTTATTTTAGTTAGCGGAACGGGCTAGTTTCGTAATCAAAGTAATTCAAAAAATTCAAATAAGTACTTATTTTAGTTAGTGGAACGGGCTTTAGTCTCTACGGAACTCTGTGCTATTTTTAAACTTAATTTTTTTTTTGATAGATCTTGTTTGATAAGATTTGAATGAGATCTTTTGAATAGTATAAAAGAAGGGAATTGATTTTGTCACTCTCCTTTTTGTTAATGACACTCCCCTTCTCTCACCAAACAAATCATCTAATAGACACAAAGGAGAGTGGCAAAATCACTGCCCTAAAAGAAATTGAAAAATTATTTTAATAGATACATTATTTTTAAATTTGAAATTTTCAATAGTTTTGTAGGGAATAAACTAGGGACCAACTTTATGGGACAGATAGAGTATATACGTATACGAGTGCATGTAATTTTCCTGTGAAGTGGTTTGGGTGAAAAACATTTTGGAATTAATTGTAAGAGTATCCAAATGCTTTTACTGGTGAGAAACTGGGAAAAGATTATGGAACCGTTCGTGTTTCTAAGTTCATCATGTAGAACCTTGGGGTGTGTGTTGAGCCCACCCCACCCCTATTGTGAGTTGTGATATGAATTTTTGTGGTGCAATTCTAGTGGAAATTTGTTTCGGTCTAACATATTTATTTTTTGTGGTTCACCATTTGAAGTATTGTCTCTCATGTTTTGAGAGTTTTGTGGTCCAACATATTTGTCCAACTTTTGTGCTTTTAGGTTATGAATTTTGTGGTCAAAGATACAGTATTTGTGGTGGTTGATTACGAAATTTTGTGATGAGATATGTTGGTGCTCGAGATACGAGAGTGCATACCATACACCTCCCCTAAAGGAGGTGTGTGCTATAAGTGTATAACTGTCTGGTGTGGGTGTTCACACTAAGCATCGTGTAAAGCGTGTCTCTTGTTGGTAATTGCCACGTGATGGGGGGGGGGCAGGGGGGTTGTTGTAGGGTATGTATGCAAGGGGCTCAACTCTTCACTTTGGGTTGTATTTGATGTGGATGGCTTTTTTTGTTTTTTTTTCGTTTTCCACATACATGATAAATAGGCATTTCGTAGGTGGTATATCTCTTTGTTTCATGCCATGAACCCATCAAACCACTAGAAGATGTATTTGGTATTTTGGTTTGAAAGTGAACCTTCTAAAACCTTTGGAGACTGATGGTTTGAAAGTGAACCATCTAAAGCCTGTTGTGAGATTCGGATTATTGTTGTGCTCACCACCTACAATACACTTGAATGGACTTGTTTGTGAATGAGAAGATTTTTATGTGGTTAATTTCAAACGTTAATTATTTTTCAGAAACTAAACAGCCTCTTGAATGAATGTCACGAGCAGTTTCCATATGAACTGTAGATCCTAAGCTCCCCTGGTCAAGCTTCAAAGCACTGCAATTGTATAATCCTAGAAGTTATACACTGTTGCAAAATGGGACTATGACGGTCATACTTGACCCAGTTGTTTCAGAAGAAAATTCTCCCTTGGGCTAACTTTGTTCAATGTTCCTCCCCCTCACACAGTACTCGGTTTTCGCTTCAATATACACGTTTGGAGCAATGTTGGGTGCCACCGTAAGTGGCAAAATAGCAGATCTCATTCGCAGTAGAAATGTGTTTTTTTGCTTATACATTGGATCTCTCCAAGCCAAATGTGGTTTCTGATTGTTCTATGTTTACGGTTTAACTCATAGTAATGCTGGCAATCTGGCTTTGTGACATATTTTATGTCATGGGGTGGCTTGCAATACTTTTTGCAAAGGTTTTTTTCTGCAAATTATTTCTTTCCTCCCCCTTATGCTATGTTAGGATCTTGTTTTGAACTAAAAGATGATTGAAGCAGGACTGCTAAGCATTACACTGCAGGTTGGATGATTCTTTTTCTTAAGTTCTTTAGATTTGTACTATTTTTTGCTGCATATGAGTATTAACAAAACTGCAAAACTTAAGAGAAATGTTAGTTGAATTTCACAAAGAAATCAAGTTATGAAGGTTAGGGATTTTCATTATTGTCTGTTTGTGTTAATTTATTGGACCATTTACTATTAGTTGTTTTATGCTTTTAAAAGGGTGTTTGGTGGCTCGACCTTGGAAGATTGACAATGGGATTTGGTGTGGGCATTCGTACCTATGTGGTAAGCAGGATTATTGGTCTTGCAAAACACTGCCTAGGCGATGGATTATGTGCATTTAATTGCCAAGTAAGTTAAAATTTCAACACACAGTTCACGCCTTTTTTTTTTTGAACAGCAAAAAAAAAAAAAAAAGAATTTACCTATTTATAGTTTATACACATTCATGGATATAGTGTACTATTCTCGGATGTCGATGTACCTTTTACACATTGGTCACCTCTTTAGGGGTGGTGTCGGCTATTTCCAAAAGTTATATATAACCATATACAACTGATGTGCTCAAACAGTGTTTCTGAAAGCACAACTTTTTTCTTTGAACACCCACCTCTCTCCGTATGTGGGGTTGTGCTTTCACAAGTTTGGTGTAAGAAGAAATAGGGGGTACATTGAGAAAACTGTCCTTTCACTTTGAAACAAAACAACGAGTTAGAGGGGTTCTAAGTGGAACAATGCCATCGTTTTTTTTTTATGTGCAGGAACAATGCCATCATTAGATCATTTGGGTGAAGTTTTCTATGGACCAATCTACATTTGCTAAAAAAACAGATGCGTGCCGCCGATTAATTTTGAAGTGGCCTCCAGCACCCCACTTTTAAACAAGTCGTATAATTCAAAAGAAATCTTGCGCTACAAAACTATCCATGATGCGATACAAGATACTTTTCTTAGTAGATTGTGCTACATAGTTGAAGACATGAAATTTTATATCTTCAAAGTTCATTTTTAATATATCTAATTGATTTTGTATTTTATACTGGGTATAACTAGTTTTTTAAACCTTGAAGTGTCTTACGATATTGGATATGTACTATGCATGATGAAATGAGAAAAACAGTCCTCGACACGTCATTCCTGTACAAATTTTTAAGCAGTATTTCCTGTCTATGTACTTCCCAGTTTTTCTGCAAGATCAGAACTTTCTATGTGGGTTACTTGTGTAAGTATCCCTCTGTAAGGCTATAAAGCATGACCTGAACTTGATTTCCATTTCCAAACAGGCATTTGTATATGTTGCTGAAATCACACGGTCACACCTAAGGAAATTCGAGGAGGATTTACAGCAGCTAACATGGTAAAATTCAAACATAGTAGACTTGGGTTAAAGAATCGATCCTTTGTTTACTAGGTCCATATGTTGCTGATTTTACAGCTCGTGCTATGTGCTGGTGTATCCTTAATGTTTTTCATGGGAAATGTCTTGACATGGCACACCATGGCTATAACTGGTAACTCTTGAGTTGCCCAGACACCTCTCAGCATTGCCTAAAAGCAGTTCCATCTTATTGGCTTTGATTTTTGTTATTCTTGCAGGACTGGTTCCATGCTTCCTACAATCTTTAGGCATGTTCTTCATGCCAGAGTCCCCAAGATGGTTGGTGAGTTCGAATTTGACTTGCATTGTTTCTCGTTAAAGTTAATTTTTGAGGTCTTCAAGCTTTTGTCGAAACATATACTTATACTGTTGCATTCCTATATTAGCTCGTCAAAGAAAGCTTTGAAATATGAACTATTAGGCTAAAGGCCCATTCCATTTTTCTGTTATTGATTGCTTTTGCTTTTCCTCTATGTTTTTGCACTAAAAGCATTTCAAAGCAAAATGTAATCGGATTATTCTTGATTATGTCTGAGCACTTGAGATAATGGGCGGGAGCATACAGGGGGGCTCCTATAAATTTCAGTCGGCAGTGGCATACTTAACTGAACTCGTACGAATTTTTTATTGAGGAATAAAGAACACCTATTATTGTCTATGTCAATAAATCTAGAATCTTAAAATAAACTTTACGATGCATAAAAAAAATAAAAGGGAAGTGTCATAAATTAATACTACCATTGTTCTGCAAAAAAGAAATTGGATAAACTGGAATGGAGGTGTTTTAACTTCTTTTTTTGGGTGCTGCTAGAGGGTTAATTGGAAAACAAGTGTCGATATTCAATTTTGGGTAATGTGAAACAGTAGCGCATTTAATAAAAAATGGTTGTTTTCTTCTGACACCAAGGGTGTTCACTTGCACCCTCTCCTAATAAGCTGTAGCCGCATATGCACGTGCGCACGTTCCAGTGTTCTAAAAGTCGGCTGCCTAGGCCGTCTAGTCTCCGCCTACGTGCTAGGAAGTGGTCCAACATCTAGATTAGGAAGCCGACTAGTCGGTGCCTAGTCCCCTGCCTAGGCATTAGGCAGCCCTTTTCTGGCTGACTAGCACCTAGCGATTTTTAGAACATTGGCACATACACGGCGATCTCTTAGAATTCTCAATTGAAGATGTAAATGTATACATGCAAAGATTGGCCAAGAAAAAGAGTTGGAAGATACTTTACGACGTATTAGGAGGAAGAATGCTGATATTTTTTCAGAAGTGGCTGAGATCAGGGTAATCCCCAACATCCAGCGTCAATTGAAGATTTGTGAATATTGGCATTGTAACTATTCTTTTTTGGGTGGTATTTACAGGACTAAATGAAAACTTTTGAATAGCTCTCCAAAACGAGCATTCTAAACTTGTTTGAGCAAAGATATGCTCATCTGCTTACTGTATGGGCATAAATTACAACAAATCAAAATTTCACATGCTACCTTTAGAAGGCCATCCTGACCTCCAGTGAATATTTAAATCTCCCTTTAGATTAATTGGAGTTGGAATAATGTTACTGCTACAATTTGGAGGGAGCAACGGAATTTCGCGTACTACGCCAGTTCAATTTTTGAAGTCATTGGTATGTCATGAGTCACATTGGTCAAGTAATTTATTTGAAACTTTGGAGTTAAGAGGAAATTAGGAAATAAAGTTGATTGTCGATGGCTTATTGCAGGCTGTTCAGCTAGTGTTGGGACAACAGCAATGGCTATTATTCAGGTTCTAAATCCTATATATTTCTAAATCCTATATATTTCATGTAGGATTGTCAATGGCTCAAGAAACTTCTGAAGTACTATTACATATGTTTTCCTTTCTGCAGATTCCGTTTACTGCTTTGACTGTTCTTATAGTGGATAAATCCGGCCGGCGACCACTATTGATGGTGAGCTTGTGAAAATTTTGTTCTAAATTTTGGGTTTTTGTTGATCCATGTGCCCTTATGCGAGTGCTTGCAGGTTTCTGCGGCAGGAACATGCTTGGGAAACATTCTTGTTGGGTTTGGATTCCTCTTTCAGGTTTGTTCAAGGACAAAAAAACAAACAAACAAAACTCATGGGCTTATTTTTCCCATCCATTTCCAAAGAGTGATTTATTTATATATCTCTTCGACTCACAAAAGTTCAGTTTGATCCTTCAAGTTTCAATTTCAACAAATAAAACCTTTAATTTGCAAATTTGTTCCAATGTCCGTCCATCCGTTGGGTGTTGTTAAGAATTTGGACGGAAAGTGAGTATGTGCCCATCACGTGATCTTTCCCAGGGGCATATTTGCCCATTCCTTTCCTTCCCCTCACTTCCTTATGGGTTTCCTGCTCCTTCAGTCCAAACTCCACTCCCTCACACTCCACGATCTAACCCAAAATCTGAGAATTCATCAACACCCCAAATCGAGTAAGACAGACAATCAAGGGGGAATTGAACCCCAATCATATCAGATCGAATTCTGAGGTGGTAAAGAAGATGAGGCAGAGGTGGATTGCTCTGTTTCTGTACCTAACTGTAGATTGAGAGAGAAAGAAGCTGGAAATGCAGAATTTTTCGTGATAGAACAATACAGAGATTACAATGGGATAGAGGAAAAGGGTGAGGACAATTTTATTCCTGAAGGAAATGAAGTGTTGGGTTTAATAAAACTTGTGGCGGAGGTGGTTGCTCTGTTTCTTTAACAGAGCAAGAACAACAATCTTCGATTAAAATCCCACCTCAGCGTCTGGAGTTCTTTGTTGGACACGCGGTTACCGGTTGAGGATTCAGAAACAAAGGAGAGTCAAAGTAATAACAACTGTCATGAAATGTGAAGCATTCCATTCAGAATAAACGCATTTGTGCAGATTGGGGGTTGTCTTAAAGAATCATGAAAGTCGTATAGATAGTTTTTTTTTCTTTTGTTCTTGCTTCTGCCATGAGTCTCATGATAGCTGCTGTAAAGGGATTTTATCCCTGACCTTGTTTTCTTTGTTGGAGCTTAATAAATTTCTGCACCTATTAAAAAAGAAAAAATAATGTGGAGGAGGAGAAATATAATGATAAAAATCATGAGGCCAATTTCTATTCCGAGTGCAGCGGCGCCAATCGTTGAGATGAGGCAGAGCTCTCCGCCTTTGAGAGCTCTCTGAAATCCCATCAAGCAACCCTTTTTTTTTTTGATGTTGTAGCTCTAAGATGATTCTCAATGGAGATAGGGTTAGGAAGGGAGGAGAATGAGCAAATATGCCCCTGAGAAAGATCACGTGATGGGCACATGCTCATTTTCCGTCCAAATTAGTAATGGCATCCAACGGATGGATGACATTGGAACAAATTTCCAAATTAAAGGTTTTATTTGTTGAAACTGGAACTTGAAAGACCAAACTAAACTTTTGCGTAAAGTCGAAGGGATATATAAGTAAATCACTCATTTCCAAAATAGGTATCCAATTCCTGAAAATGATGCTTCTTTTACTAAGGAGGCAGTGACAGAGGGACGAGAGAGATCAGTGTGTACTGGGGACGAGAGAGATTGGGATTGTATAGGGTTGGGGACTTGTTCTGATGTGTTCCACGGCTAAAATACTAGTTGACCAATGATAATACCATGTCTTTTCTTTGCGTTTTTTACTTGGTGACTAAATGGGGTCGGGAAATCAATTGGAAAAGTTTGCCAATATTTCATCAAAATTTATTTTGGCCAGAAAATTTGTACCTTCCGTGATTAAACATAGTTTAGCCTCTCATGAATGAGTTTTGTCAAGGACATATTCGGTCATTCGTTGTGTCCGTGACTAATATGAATATTAGTTGGTGAAATTGAAAAATGACATTGGGCGAAAAAAATTTATTTAGCCAACAAACCAATTCATATTTTTGCGATTTGTATTGATTTAGTCTGATTGATTACTTTTTGTGACCAAATTCTTATTTGGTCACCGAATGTGCTATTCGTTGTAGTGGCTTGCTTTGTTTTTTTGATTTGTTGATTGTATTTGAAATAATGCATTGCCATGATAGGGTTTTCATTACTCAAACGAGCTCTGTGCTATGCTGGTGTTGTTTGGCATACTGGTAATGTCATGTAAAAAACTCTTTTATTTTGTTCAAAAAAATTTCTTTGTTAGTATTTCAATCTATGAAGCATAGATACACACACAAAGGTATGAATAATATACCTTATGAATATGAATATAGGAATACCCAAAACATAAAAAGAGAATATGTTTATATGCCGTTGATAGACAATTATATTTTTCTTGTACCTCTGACCAATAAAGATCTTTACCTCTGCGAAATGTGAACTAAAAAATTTTGTTAAAGAAATTTAATTTTTATCGCAAGTTAGTAGATATCAATGGGTTCTTTAAATTTTTAGATTAGAAAAAAAAAATCGACAATTTTTTTGCAAAAATGCATTTTTATTTAAGTTTTTTGTTTTGCAAATCAGACAATCTTTTTTGGGATGGAGTGATTATTATTTTTTTTTAATTTGAGCATCGGATGGAGAGTATAACTTATCAGTCTTGATATTGAGTAGAAAAGTAAAGTCAAAAGAAACAAACAATGCACTCATTGAATTGCTAATCTCAAGCATTGATCGTCGAAAAAAGTCCAAAACAAAAAGAAAGCTTGAAGGATTGATGTGTCGACCCATAATTTTGATGTTTAAGGTCGTCACAATTGATATGCGTGCATGTGTCGGAGATAGAGATGTGGTACCTATAAATGAACTTGGCAGAGAGAAGCCTGTGTAGAGGCTAACAAAATGATGATATGCTTAGGAAAATGATATTGGCACTTCAAAAATTGATAGAGACATTCCAAAAAACAAGGAAAGAGACTTTGGAATTACACTGGTTTTAGAGTGTCTGCGTCAATTTTTAGAGTACTAATATCATTTATATTTTCTTAATATGTATCGACTTATGACTATTTTCTTAATATGTATCGACTTATGACTAATCACTTGATGTTTGCAGTCTATGTTTTATTTGCACTTTGACACTTTCTAAATAGTTAAAAATTTTCATTTGACCTCAATATATCACGAAAGTATTCTGACGTATACGGTAAGTATCCTGCAGGTAGCGTGAAGGTACCCGATATTATGAGCATTTTACGTAAATAGTGGATACTTTTTTGCCGTATTTGGTAGGTTTTGGGGCCTATTGGTATACGACACGTGTCCAATGAAAGATGTGGGGTTTTTGATCTGATCTGGTTAACACCACCTGACCCTCTGGTTCAACAGATGGGTTAGCCTACCTCTATCGTCCTGTCTTGCATAGGTGACACCCATCGTTACTGCCCAAGATGATTGGAGTCGACCGGTCAAGCACTCCAATAGTTAAGCAAGCAAGTGCTTTAGGTGAGGAAAGGACAATACGGAGCGGTCGGGGTTATAGTACCCCTTTAGGTTGATCTCTTTCCTTTATGTAGAACCCTGCCTCAATACTTGCTCCCCAAGTAAGTGCGTGAGCATCACGCTTGGTAACCACCTCGGTAGACGTCACACCTAATGTATTGGATATGGCAGTTATTGTGCATGTGCATGAGCTGTCACTAGTGTGCGCTCGTGCCCAACTCATACCGTAACCGTTTCAGATAATGACGTATGCAGCAAGGTGGTTAGGCACACGTGGGTGAGCTGGCACGTACGAGCTAATCGAACCACAAGGTCTGAACCATTGAGAGTTGAGCGTCGACCTTAGTTGGTATTTGGAGTCCGGATCTGCTTATCCGATCGTCATCAATATGAACTGAGTTGTTTGAGCCTAACAACCTGGTCAATGACTTGATTAGATCAGACAAAATCGAGGGGCTAATCTAGGCCTTCTGCCGAGCATATTGACCTTGACTGAACCATCATATTCGAACCACTACAAAAGATGCTTCGGAGTATCCACGCTTCATAGACCTCAATAAAAGAGTCTTCATGGAAGGATACTTGTTAAGTCCCTACATATTCTTTCATCACGTCTGATATAAACGTGTTCATTAATGATTGTGTGCTCGAGCTCTAAAAATCCCCGGCTGTTGTCCTTCACTTAAGACTTCACATAATTCTTGAGTTTATTTTGTAGATACTGAAATTTTAATTGGAATCGTCACGGGCTTTTGATGAATTTTTTTTTGTTTGCTTTCAAGATTACCTTTTGGTTCCTACAAACGAGTTGTATGTTTGTTGATTTCATTCAAATTATGATTATACATTGCATCTTGTTTAGCAGGCATGAATGCTACACCATTTGTTCCCATGTCAGAGGTAAATATAAGTTGATATAAATTTATTTGGGTGAAACTTCTAATCATTTCTACGGGGAATTTAGCAAAACGAGAACACTTATTTTGGTGCATAGACTGAATTCAATTTGTTTTTGGTTTTTTAGATTTTTTCCGTAGACACAAATTGGCCTTGTTCGTTTCACATTTTATTTTTGTTTTTATTTTGTTTTCTAATTATTGCCTTATTTATCTTTTCAATCATTATCCTATTTCTCAAATTATTACTTTGCCATCTCTCTACTAATTATTCTTTTCTCCAATCATTACTCCATTTCTCTTTTCACCCACTATCAAAACTAAAATATCCAAAAATGCAAAACGAACACACCCAGGGGTTTCAGCTGGAAGCCTTGTGACTTTTGCCAACTGGTTCACTGCATGGATTGTTTACTACAGCTTTAACTTCTTGTTTGATTGGAGCTCTTCAGGTATTTCTTTCGCTAGAGTCAAGGATCCTCTGCACCCCTAAAAACTTTCCCTTGCACCCCCAACCACATGATTTGGTGGAATCTTGAAAGATTGCGTCTCAAGGCACATGTAAACATTCATACATTAGCTAAATAATGTTGTGCCCGTTCGGTGCACGATGACGAAAAAAATAGTGAGAACTTTTTACCATCCCATGCATCAAACGGACACAAACGCTATAAATAAATTAATTCGCAAGTGAAAAATGTAAGATGCACAAAGTAAACAAACCAAAACTATAAAAATGTGATTATTATAAATAAAACACAACTCAATTTCAAAAAATAAATCAAACCAAACCAAGCCATATGTCCCAATCAATTGGGGTTGGCTACATAAATCATTTTTTTCTATTGAGTTCTGCCAAGAGCCACTTGTTCACTCAAACCTATTAGACTCATATCTTTGAGTACAGCAACATCTAATGTCAATTTAGGTCTTCCACTCCTCGTAGCATTGCTACCTAAAGCTACATATCTGCTCTCATAATTACTTAGACATGGCCAAACCACCATAGCCTATTTGCTCACCTGTTGTTTCTTAATAGGCCAATATTCTGTAATGCAAAGTATCGCCGGCCGGTCATATGGCAATTCTATAGAATTTTTTTTTTCAATTTTATGGGTACTTTCTTGTCACATAGTACACCAATAGCAATCTTCCACTTGAGTCACCCCACTTAGATCCTATGAGTCACATTTTCGGCAATCTCTCAATCTCTACTAATAATTGAGCCAAAATACATAAACTAGTTGTTAGAATATTATTAGTCTAAGTCCCACATTACTTAGTCAAGTATTGTAACTACGTCTCCTATATTATAAATATAATAGTTATTTGTGTTAGGATTAATTAACACCTTATACACTTTTCTTATTCTCTCTCCTTCCAAACAATATGGTATTAGAGCGAGAACTTAACCTTAATCCCAAACCACCACAACCCTAGCCGAAACCCTAGCCTCTGTTCATAATCTCTAAAATCACAACCCTAATTCTAGCCTGTCTTAACCCTAATCCCTCCCACCCATCGAAATCCCAAATCCGACACTTAAAAATGAAATCTATAGCCATTAATCACTTTTCACCGATCATTGTTCCTCGTGTATTGTTCACAGATTATTGTTCATCATCGGTACTGTTCATCGATGTTCATCGCGCATTGTTCCTTGTCATTACTGTTTGATCACGCATTGTTCCTCATTGTTACTATTCATCACGCACTGTTCATCAATATTATCGTTCATCGCTGTTACTATTCATCATCACTGTTCATCGTAGTTTGGTACCATTCTAAAATTGTTATGCACTGGTTGTTTCGGTAATATTGAATTTTGGTCGCTCTACAGTTTACTTGGATTTGGATTTCAGTTCTTTGCATGTGGTAATCATCTAAAATTATCCTCTCTAATAGATGGTACTTTGGGTATGTGAAGTCTGATTTCGGTTCTTCGATTGTGTTGAGTTATTTGGTCTATGTTGGCATATGAACTTTTAGTTGTTGCTCGATATTGGGATTATGTTGTTTGATGGCTGCTTTAGTTTTGTTGAATTAGTTGGATGCATACGTTGATGTGCCCTTGGTTGTTAGCCCGGCCAATCAATTCCTTATTTCCTGTTCATTGGTTGTTCGTTGGTACTGGAGTATTTAGTTGGTTCATCTATCGGTTGTATGGTGATATATGTGCAATGAAATCTTATTTTACTTCCGCTGTTTCTGGTGCTTTTAGTTCTTCATTCAATCGTGGTCATGGTTGTGGTCGCGGCTGTGATTCTAAGTACAATGGTTGTGGTTTTTTTCATGTTCTTGGTTGTCGTGATTCTGGTTGAGGTTATTGTACACAGGGTGGAAGTAGTCATTGTCGTGGATTTGTTCCTCGACATTGCACTTATTGTAATGGTACCAATCATACAGTTGATTATTGTTGGGACCTTCATGGTTGGCCTTCTACTTGGCCGATTACTTACTCTGTTGCTGCCACAGTGACTATTCCCGCAGAGGAGTAGCAACGCCTTGTGGCACTTCAGACAGGTTCCTCTATTGCTATTCTAATTCAAACAAGTTCTTCCTCTGCATGTGTTGCATCTTTTTCTTTTGTTCCTTGGGTCATTGATTCTGTGCATCTGATCATATGACTCGTACTTCTACTATTCTCTGTAGCCATAAGTCTATTGATAAACCATCTCGTGTTACCTTAGCCGATGGCTCTTTCATTGATAATACCAGTTTCGGTTCCGTTACGGTCAATTCTTCTTGGACTTTGGATTCCGTATTACATATTCTTCATTTTTCATTAAATCTTATGTTTGTTAGTAAACTTACCAAATCTTTAAGTTGCTCTGTCATATTCTTCTCGGATGGTTGTGTGTTTCAGGATCTCAAGACGGGAAAAAAAATTGGTGGTGGTACTGAACATGGTGGCCTGTATTACTTTACCAACGATGTTCACCCTAGCTCTGTTGCCCTTTAGTCTTCAGTGTCACCATATCAACATCATTGTTGTCTTAGTCATTCATCCATTCGGAACCTTAAAACGGCTAGTACCTTCTTGTAGTCGTGTTGATGTTTTGCCCTATGAAGTCTGAGTTTAGTAAACATCAATGAGTGTCTTTTTATCCTAGGGTTGAAAGTCGTGTGTCCCGTCCTTTCCAATTAGTTCATTCTGATATTTGGGGTCCAATGCGTGTTCCTAATATTTTTGGCTTTCAATATTATGTTATCTTTGTCGATGATTACTCTCGTGTCATGTATCTTTATCTCAAGAGAGGTCAGAGTTGTCTTCTATTTTTAAATCATTTTATATGAAAATCAAAACTCAGTTTGATACTTGCATTTGTATATTTCGTTCTGACAATGCCGATGAATATTTTCATAGTTCTTTTTCTAAGTTTTTTGATGATCATGGTATAATTCACCAATCTTCTTGCGCTCGGACTCCACAACAAATGAAGTTGCGAATGCAAGATTATGCATTTATCAGAAGTTATGCATGACCTGTTATTTCAAATGCATGTTCCTAAATCTTACTAAAGTTATGTTGTTCTTACAGCATATTACTTGATCAATCGTATGTCATCTAGTGTCTTAGGTGGTCAAATACTCCATACAATTTTATTTCTTGGTCGCCTTCTCCACTCTTTACCCCTGCGAGTGTTCGGGTGCATCTATTATGTTCATGCTCTTGATCCTGACCGGGACAAACTTGATCCATGGTTCATTCAGTGTATTTTTCTGAGATACTTGCGCACTCAGAAAGGGTTTTAGTGTTACTCACAATCACTATGTCGTCATGTTGTTTGTGCTGATGTCAAGTTCTTCGTAGAAGGTTATACTCAGTATCTTCTTTTTCAATTAGCTTAGCCATGGCCTTGAAATGATTTCCGAAAAACTCCACCCCTAGTCTTGTGCCCAGGGCCGGCTCAAGGAATTCGGATGTCCAAGGCTAATTTGTAGGGTGGTGCCCTATTACTACAAGAAATTTCATAATTCCCAACTAATTTTTCCGACTAAATAAAATTTAGTTGGCAATAGTTACACAGTTGGCGACTAACTACGATTTGGTCGGCAAATGGTGAAAATATCACCAACTAATTATTTTTGGTCGCCGAAACACTATTTTTCCCAACCAAAAAATAATTTTTAGTCGCTAAACATGTGGCGTGAAGGAAGAAATTTTGCTCATGATGGGGGAATTTTTTGGCCGACTAAAATTCAGTCGGAAATTGATGAAAATAATGCCGACTAAACTAAATTTAGTTGGTAATTGTTTTTTCCCCCGACTAAATTTTATAAAATAGAAAGTGAAGTTGCATTTACTGACCAAATCTATTTTAGTCGGGTAATATCATTTAATCCGAATTTAAAAGTCAAATACATTTCCCAACTAATAGATTAAGTCATGAAATATCAACTTTTGCCCTTTTTAAAAATTTCAAAGAAAAGAAATATTTGTTCCAACTACATTGATCATGATGCAACTTTTCCAATCACTACCGCTCTTTTTTTTTTTCTTCTTAATCATAAGATTCTCGTAAAATTTTGGTTGATCCGGCAACGGAAGCCCCTTTGTTGGCACAAAAATTTTTAAATGTAAAGAATTTTGTTGTCTGATTAAGTGGCTATCCATATGCGGTTCACTTCATTCTTGATACGAATGTTCAAATTCGTATTACATTAAAGATAGATGATTTCGATCGTGAAAAAATACATGAGGTGGGACTCGATTAGTTCACTATAGCACTTAAACATCTCCGAATGCATTAAATGTCTTTTGATAATGTGGTCGCCAATACCAAATGGTCTCCGATTTAGTGACAATGCTATAATAAGTAAGACGTGAAATCTTAACGGTTCAGATCGATCATTATAAAAAATGACTCGGTAGTTACCATAACTATATATATGTTATGATGTATTTGATAGTCAACTAAGTCTTTTCTCATAATTGTTGTTGCGGTAGCCACAAGATCGCGAGACAATCTTGACGATCAAGATCGTTGATTTTCTTGCATTTGTTGAATTATTCATTCTCGTAAATTTGCGGCTCGATCAGGTTTAGAATATCCCTTTATCGAGACGTGAATTCATTAGAAAAATAGAATTTTTTTATTGATCAATTGTCTAACGGAATGCAATCAACTGTAATATTAGTAAGAATGATCTAATTGATGATATTAGAGAAGATAAATGGTTCTGATCGCATAAAAAAATCTTAAGTGGGACTAGGGTGGTGTATTATAAGATTTTAATCTTTTCGGACGCAA
Source organism: Rhododendron simsii (assembly GCA_014282245.1). Taxonomy (NCBI): domain Eukaryota; kingdom Viridiplantae; phylum Streptophyta; class Magnoliopsida; order Ericales; family Ericaceae; genus Rhododendron; species Rhododendron simsii. The sequence continues at coordinate 9,196,204 of CM024962.1, forward strand.
TAAAAATTTTTTCAGCTCAAAGAATTATTCCCGACTAAATAATTAGTCTGCCAAGACAAAAAATACTGACACAATTTTTTGCGCCAACATGAAATTTTCACGAAAAAATGGCGGGATTTAGGTAATTTCCGACTAACTATTTAGTCGGCAAGTCTTTTATTCTTTTAGAAACGGCGCCGTTGCACCTTATCAAACCCATCCAGTTATACACTTCCGCATCTCCCTCATATCGTTAACAATAAGTCCAGTTATATACTTCCCCATCTTCCTCACATCGTTAATCAGTCCATCCCCTCCTAATCGACCCTCTGACCCTCTCTCTAGCCGTTGTCGCTCAACCCCTCTCCCCAGCCACGGTCTCCACCGTTCAGCACCGCCGCCGCTGCCACACCCAGGAAGAAAACCCCTCTCTCCTCCGACTGTGGTCTCAGATCTTCCTACTCCTCTCAATCAAACCCCCAGACGGAAACCCCTCTCCTCCATCTTTGCATCTTCAGCCGTGGTCGAGCCGCTGTGTTTTTCTCTCGCTCGCTCCTACTAGGTACTCTCTCTCTCTCCCCGCTACAATCTGGGTTTTCAGCGCTCCAAATGAACAAATTGATTTTGGGTTTTTAGTGCTCCGAACGAAAAAATCAATTTGGGTTTTCTGGGTTTTCCAATTTGGCGGCTGGGTTTTCAGTTCTAGTTTCGGATTAGAAGGTGGGAGTATGGTTGAAATTTTGACGATGGCTGTACAGAATGTACAATAGTTTTTTTTATCTGATATGGATGTGTGAAATTGATTTTTTTTTAAATGGGATTTTGGGATTTGAGTAGGCGTTTGCTTAGGTTGTATTTTGTGACTAATCAAAATAGAATTTTGGTGTTTTGAGTAGTCAATGGTTTAGGTCCATCTGTACATCGTTGAGCTGCCTTACTTCAATTTCTGTCTGTCTTGTTCTCTTGTCGAACGGCAAAAGCTTGTTCAAGGCCGAGGCATTTAGTGGAAAACATAGGACATCTATTTTCTAAAGTACGAGAAAAAGCATGAAATTTAATAAACGTATGGATCCTTTGCATATTGAGGACGGAGGAAAAGTTGTCTGAAGTTCGATTCCTCCAAAAGAGCTATTTGAATGCTCAAGTTCAAGTTTTAATCGTACACTCGATTAAACTTGTCATCTGATCATGTAACAATCCATTGATCGCATTCTACAAATTTCGCCGTTCTCACTGTTAAATGGAATAATAAAATGTTCAGCTCAAGTAGATTTATTAGTAGATAGAACATACACACCGATGCATAAACTAGAGGCTAAGGTAAACATAACTACTCAGAGAGATTTACATAACTACTCAGAGAGATTTTATACCCGGTGAGTCTGTGACATCAGTAGAAAAAGAGTTTTTTTTTGAAAACATCCCTCCAACTATCCACCAGATTTTTACTTAGTCCTCAAACTATCAAAATGTTTTATTTAGTCCTCCAACTATTGGCTTGCATTCTATTTAGTCCTTCCGTTAAGTTTCAAACGGCCGGGCAACGTTTTGTTTAAAAAAAAAAAAGTTTCCAACCACCAATTTGCAATCCTATGGAGTAGAAACGTGATTATGAGAGTCTTAGAGACAAAATTTAATTATGTCTCTTTAGAATAATATGATCAGAATAATAAGATCTTCACACCCATTCAAACGGATTAAAATTTGAGCACTTAATTTTTTAACTATATTTTTTAATATATAAACCGTCTCAAAAAATTAAGTGCTCAAATTTTAATCCGTTTGAATGGATGTGAAGATCTTATTATTCTGATTATATTATTCTAAAGAGACATAATTAAATTTTGTCTCTAAGGCTCTCATAATCACGTTTCTATTCCATAGGATTGCAAATTGGTGGTTGGAAACTTTCTTTTTGAAACAAAACGTTGCCGTCCGAAATAATTAAGTGCTCAAATTTTAATCCGTTTGAATGGGTGTGAAGATCTTATTATTCTGATCATATTATTCTGAAGAGACATAATCAAATTTTGTCTCTAAGGCTCTCATAATCAAGTTTCTATTCCATTGGATTGCAAATTGGTGGTTGGAAACTTTTTTTTTTAAACAAAACGTTGCCGTCCGAAAAAATTAAGTGCTCAAATTTTAATCCGTTTGAATGGGTGTGAAGATCTTATTATTCTGATCATATTATTCTAAAGAGACATAATCAAATTTTGTCTCTAAGGCTCTCATAATCACGTTTCTATTCCATAGGATTGCAAATTGGTGGTTGGAAACCATTTTTTTTAAACAAAACGTTGCCCGGCCGTTTGAAACTTAACGGAAGAACTAAATAGAATGCAAGCCAATAGTTGGAGGACTAAATAAAACATTTTGATAGTTTGAGGACTAAGTAAAAATCTGGTGGATAGTTGGAGGGATGTTTTCAAAAAAAACTCTTCTCCATGGCCTATAAAAACAGATGAATCTTGAGTTAATTAGACATAGATACCTTTCTGAATCCTTATCGGTAACATAGGAAGCAATTGCTTACTTGTGACTGGTAGTTCCAAATGCAGACTTTTCTTGAATGTAAACTTGCCAGAATCCTGACAGAGGCCGAGGCCGTATTCATAAGCTCTATTAACTAGTACAAATGTTAACTTCCCACATTGCACCTTCTTTGACGAAGAAACATTTTTTTTGGTAACTTTGATGAGCAAACATTATTTCTATACATGTAGCATTAGATGAGTGGTGAAGAAAGAAAAATATTTTACCATGGCTTTGCTGGATGAAAATGCAAACTTCACTCTCTCTGATCTTCGATCAAACACTTTCTGATAAAAAAAAGAGTTAATAGTATTAGTACCCACTATTGCATCCTATACATTGCGTGCATGGTATATGTGATACCGGAATCTCTCATTAATGTCCATACAAGAAGCTTATTTAAAGGTTTTCCTGAAGTTGTGATGAGAATTTGCAGAATTTCCATTAATGTCTTGCAGTAGGTTGTTCCTGTTTTGGAACTTCAGCATAAAGGTTGATAGTGATCTGTCTTTCCGGCAGAGATTATAGTAATCTACCAAGTAACCTTGCATTTTGTCTACGTCAAGTTTGTTTGCCTTTAGAGAAAGCTTCTGAACCATATTTACCGTCCGAAAGGGGCCTTATGGTCCGAGCCCTGAACCTTTATAACCTTTGTACAAGGGAAGTGAATGTACTTTTGTTTTTTGATTGCCTGATGTCAGGAACTGAATGTACTTGTGCATGGTTCTTTCTATGCAAGAGCATTGATTTGCAATGATCTTTTTGAAAATTTATTGTCTTATTGGTTTTGTTTCTGTTTGTCGAATGCAACCCCAAGAAGTTTATTTTTGATAGCCAGGGCAACAAAACGATCAAACTACAGAAGGCTTTGGAAAAACAAACCCTATAAACTAGGGTAGAATTTTTTTTTTTTTCCTGCCCTCTCACCCAACTTAAAAGCTATGAAATATTTTAGCTCCCAGCATTTGACGCTTAGCTAGCGATGGCTTGTTTGAGTTTTCATAAGTTGAAAGTTTGAAACCACTTGGAATTTGAAATAAGTTTCGTCGTAGTTAAATTTTGTAAAAACACTTTATTTCCTTTATTTTCTTTTGTGATATTGTCCACCCTGATAATATTTAAAACTTGAGAAAATATGTAATTTCCTTAAATGGTGGTAACTTATCATCTTTGGTGAAGCTATTATTTGTTACAGATTGTCATTACCGACCAAATCCATAGCAGCAAAACTCGTGGTTAATAGTTTAACCTGCATGTCCTGTTGTCTGATTTTCCCCTATGTTCCCGTCAACTTGCTAATGGTGATTGATGCTGCAGGGATGAATCATTGAGTAGGGCGAAAAATGCTATAGAAGCATCTGAATATGGTGTGGCAAAAGGAATGGTAGAAGAGAATGATGGGATTGGGATTGCGTGGAGTTCATAATGCGAATAGCTACATGCAAGGAATTCATAATGTGAAACACGATGTCACTTCACATGTGGTATAATCTAAGAAGCACTGACACGTCTACATGCCCCATGTATTTGTGTCAGTCACAAACATGACACACTGGTGAGTTTGGATTGAAAAGTAGGGTAACTTATTTGTCTTTATTTGTATTTTTTTTGCATTTATTTATTTTGCATTAAACTTTTGTGAGTTATTGATTCATCTCGACGAAAGGAATCGGAAAAGTAAAATTTTGATCGAAACTCATAAATTTTTTTGAATAAAGACAAAATAAGTCAATAAGACAACTTTTTTTACTTAAGGATTTTATGTTCTGTTTGCATTAGGTAATTACAGTCAAAAGAGAGACGTGTTGGCGTCCATTTGCTATTTGAAACTCTGCTTCTCCTAAACAACTCCAGGTACAATCCTCTACTGAGACGTGTTGGTGCCCATTTGCTATTTGAAATGCTTTCGTGGCAATTCCCAACCTTATATCACAAATTTTAAGAATTGCTTTGCAAATGTGATAAGGCGTAGGACGTAAAGAGCAACGAATGATATTTGCATGTTTTGTTTAAGCTAAATTTTATAAAGTTTTAAGGAATTATGTTTGCTTAGGCTCTTTTGGTTACATTTTCTCTTGTTTTGCAAGTCTGTTTATAATGCTTCGTAAATTCTTTTAGTATCAGCTACTCCACATGTGGTTCTTGTTTGACTGGAAACACAAGTTAGATGAAGAATTCTAGTAGTTTTACTTTTTGCTTCTATACCTGTAGGGTGTATTTACAATCATTATTGAGCATTTAATCACCTTTCTACATGTTTTACAAGTCAATGTTGCTCATTTTCAATCTATTCTTTTTTTAGATCGTCATAATAGCGCATATAAGAATTTTTTTTAATCTTAACGATATTAGCACGAGTTGCATGCTTTCAACTCCATGCTTTCAAACCACCATGTTTCATTATTCTATCATAAACATTGACTTGTAAAACCTTTAAAATTATTTATAGGTCATAAGAAATGGATAAGGATTGGATGGCGATTAAAAATAGGTTGTCAGAGCAGTATAAACAAGGGGTGGAATCTTTCATAGAATTTGCGATGGCGAATTCAGGAGCACAAGCTGAGATTCGGTGTCCATGTATTGATTGTCTACATAGCAAAACACTTAGCAGTGAAGTTTTTAGGATCCATTTGATAATAAAAGGAATCAACTCTTCTTATAAGACTTGGATGTACCATGGGGAACCTGTTCCTGCACGTCACCCTCAAACACAATATGACGACTATCATGAACACAATGAAGGTATTGGGGATCAAATAGGAAGGGAGGTCCCCGAGGATGACAACCAATTGCATGATATGTTGGAACAGTCTATTGTTGGTGGCGTCTTGGATGATCAATGGATTGCCTAATCTTGAGTGGAAAGATGTGTGGAATTTTGATAAGCTATTCAATGCTGCTCAATGTAAAGCTTATCCTGGTTGTGCAAAGATAGTTTTACTATTCGTTGTTAAGATGCTTCATGTTAAAGAAGTTGGGCAATGAAACGTTGGACATGATTATGAAGATTATTAAAGAGATGCTACCTGTAGACCGTGAGATTGAGAGTACTATTACTTGGACTATTTATGATGCTAAGAAATTCTTGAGGGATTTGGGTTTGGGATATATGCCTATTCATGCATGCAAATATGAATGTTCACTCTTTTGGAAGGAAAATGCAAATTTGTAAATTGCCCAACATGTAACGAGCCTAGGTACAAAGTGAACGATGGAACGGGTAAAACGATACCCCACAAGATATTGTGATACTTACCATTGACTCCGACACTACAAAGGCTATATTATTGTAAGAAAACAACTCCTGATATGAGATTGCACAAAGACAAATGTGTAGATGATGAGGAATTGCGTCATCCGACTGATGGTCAGGAATGGAAGGACTTCGATGAACATTTTCCCGATTTTGCTGCTGAACCGCGAAATGTGAGGCTCGGTATGGCGACTGATGGTATCAATCCTTTTAGAAATATAAGTACATCATATAGTATGTGGCCTGTTATCATGCTGCCTTACAATCTCCCCCCCGGGAAGTGCATGAAATAACCCTTTTGCTTCATGTCATTGTTTATTCCTGATCTGTCGGCCATTGGAAGAGATATTTGATGTTTACTTGCGCCCGTTAGTTGATGAGTTGAACGTGTTGTGGAAGGATGGTATGCGAACTTATGATGCCTCCATTGGACAGTATTTTACAATGCGTGCATATTTTTTGTGGACCATCCATGACTTACCTGCATATGCCATAATGTCTGGGTGGTCTACAAAGGGTTATTTAGCTTGTCCCATTTGCAATGAGGACACCTCATCAGTTAGATGAAGGAGTAAGATTGGATATTTGGGTGCTCGTTGCTATCTACCCGAGCACCATATTTGGCGAAGGAGCAAGCTCTTTAATGGTAAATTTGAGGATAGGACCAGATCTTTGGAGTTGTCGGGTGAAGAAGTATTATAACAAATTAATTAGGGGCATACCCGCCATTTGGAAAACATCCAAACAAGAGCAGGAAAAGAAAAAGGGATGAGTATGAGAACAATTTGAATTGGAGTAAGAAAAGCATTTTGTTTGAGTTGCCTTACGCTCCTTTTCTTAATCTCCGACATAATCTCGATCCTATGCACATAGGGAAGAACATATGTGACAATTTGGTGGGGACATCTTTAGGCATAGATGGAAAGAACAAGGATACAGCAAGGGCGCGGAAGGATATGGAGGATCAAGAAATACAAAAGGAGTTGCACCCAAAGAGGCATGCAAATGGGACATTTGAGAAGCCCCTATCCATGTGCACATTGTCCTCGACGGAGAGGGAAGGCTTTTGCGATTTCTTAAAATCTATCAAGTACCCCGATGGGTGTGCAGCAAACATTTCTAAATGCATGAACACTCATGGTGGTAAACTATCTGGCCTCAAAAGTCACGATTGCCATGTCCTTGTGCAATGAATTCTCCCGATTGGGATGCGTGACTATGTGAACAATGAAATTGGGACCGCGCTGTTTGAGTTTGGTAACTTCTACCAATAGTTGTGCTCAAGGACAGTGAAGCTGAGTAATTTGGATAAACTTCGGGAGAACATTGTACTTGTACTTTGCAAGCCTGAAAAGATTTTCCCTCCCGCTTTCTTTGACGTTATGGTACACTTAGCTATTCACTTGCCTCGCGAGGTTAGGCTTGGAGGGCCGGTGCAATATCAATGGATGTACTTGATTGAGAGATATGGCGAGACCATTCTACTATGTCATTTATTTATAGTCATATTTATGACACAGTAAAGTGGTATTTTTTTTTATAAATTTCTTGGAGTTCTGAAACGATTTGTAACCAATAAAGCTCGTCCCAAAGGTTCAATTGTGGAGGTTTACATTTCCAAAGAATGTACAACTTTTTGTTCTATGTATCTCGATAGAATTGAGACAGTGTTTAACCGTGTAGAAAGGAATGATGATGGTGGTGAGCGCACAGTGGGGTTAGCGGCATTCAATCAAAATGTTCGTCCCTTCGGTCAAATCCAAAGATCACCTAATGTACCTGTCAACCAACAAGACATGGCTCATTGGTTTGTCTTATTCAATAGCCCTGAAGTCGATCCTTATCGAGAGTACGTATTTACTTAAATGTATTCTAAATTGAGTTGATGTTTTATCATTATTATTAATCTTACATGTTAACTAGGATACACAAGACTTTGTTGGAGGGTGACAATACCATTCATATTGAATCAGGAGAATTCGTTGCAAAAGGACATGGCAATCGTGACTTTTGATTACCACCATGAGTGTTCACGCATTTAGAGATGTTTGCTGCATAGCCATCAGGGTACTTGATAGATTTTAAGAAATAGCAAAAGCCTTCCCTCTCCGTTGGGGACAATGTGTACATGGATGGGGGCTTCTCAAATGTCCCATTTGCATGCCTCTTTAGGTGCAACTCCTTTCGTGTTTCTTGATCCTCCATATCCTTCCGCACCTTTTCCATATTCTTGTTCTTTCCATCTATGCCCAAAGATGTCCCCACCAAATTGTCACATATGTTCTTCCCTATGTGCATAGGATTGAGATTATATCGAAGATTAAGAAAAGGAGCGCAAGGCAACTCACACAAAATGTTTTTCTTACTTAAATTCAAATTGTTCTCATACTCATCCCTTTTTCTTTTCCTGCTCTTGTTAGGATGTTTTCCAAATGGCGGGCATGTCCCTAAATTAATTTGTTGTAATATTTCTTCGCCCAACAACTCCAAAGATCTGGTCCTATCCTCAAATTTACCATTAAAGAGCTTGCTCCTTCGCCAAATATGGTGCTCGGGTAGATAGCGACGAGCACCCAAATATCCAATCTTACTCCTTAATCTAACTGAAGAGTTGTCCTCATTGCAAATGAGACAAGCTAAATAACCCTTTGTAGACCACCCAAACATTATGGCATATGCAGGTAAGTCATGGATGGTCTACAAAAAACATGTACACATTGTAAAATACTGTCCAGTGGAGGCATCATAAGTTCGCACACCATCCTTCCACAACACCTTCAACTCACGGGCGCAAGTAAACATCAATATCTCTTCCAATGGCCGATGGGCCAGGAATAAGCAACGACATGAAGCAAAAGGGCTATTTCATGCACTTCCAAGGTGGGAGATTGTAAGGCAGCATGATAACAGACTACATACTATATGATGTACTCATATTTCCAAAAGGATTGAAACCATCAGTAGCTATACCGAGCCTCACATTTCGCGGTTCAGAAGCAAAATCGGGAAAATGTTCATCGAAGTCCTTCCATTCCTGACCATCAGCCGGATGACGCAATTCCTCATCATCTACATGTTTGTATTTGTGCAATCTCATATCAGGAGCTGTTTTCTTACAATAATATAGCCTTTGTAGTCTCGGAGTCAATGGTAAGTACCGCAATATCTTGTGGGGTATCTTTTTACCCGTTCCATCGTTCACTTTGTACCTAGGCTCGTTACATGTTGGGCAATTTTCCAAATTTGCATTTTCCTCCCAAAAGAGTGAACATTCATATTTGCATGCATGAATAGGAATATATCCCAAACCCAAATCCCTCAAGAATTTCTTAGCATCATAAATAGTCCAAGTAATAGTACTCTTAATCTCATGGTCTACAGGTAGCATCTCTTTAATAATCTTCATAATCATGTCCAACGTTTCATTGCCCAACTTCTTTAACATGAAGCATCTTAACAACGAATGGTAAAACTGTCTTTGCACAACCAGGATAAGCTTTACATTGAGCAGCTTGAATAGCTTATCAAAATACCGCACATCTTCCCTCTAAAGATTAGGCAATCCATTGATCATCCAAGATGCCACCAACAATAGACTGTTCCAACATATCATGCAATTGGTTGTCATCCTCGGGGACCTCCCTTCCTATTTGATTCCCAATACCTTCATTGTGTTCATGATAGTCGTCATATTGTGTTTGAGGGTGACGTGCAGGAACAGGTTCATAAGAAGAGTTGATTCCTTTTAGTATCAAATGGATCCTAAAAACTTCACTGCTAAGTGTTTTGCTATTTAGACAATCAATATATGGACACCGAATCTCAGCTTGTGTTCCTGAATTCGCCACCGCAAATGTTATGAAAGATTCCACTCCTTGTTTATACTGTTCTGACCACCTATTTTTCATCGCCATCCAATCCTTATCCATTTCTTATGACCTATAAATAATTTTAAAGGTTTTACAAGTCAATGTTCATGATAGAGTAATGAATGCTCCTGAATTCACCATCGCAAATTCTATGAAAGATTCCACCCCTTGTTTATACTGCTCTGATCACCTATTTTTAATCGCCATCCAATCCTTATCCATTTCTTATGACGTATAAATAATTTTAAAGGTTATACAAGTCAATGTTCATGATAGAGTAATGAAACAGGGTGGTTTGAAAGCATGGGGTTGAAAGCATGCAACTCCAGTGATAATATCGTTAAGATTAAAAAAAATTCTTATATGCGCTATTATGACGATCTAAAAAAAGAATAGATTGAAAATGAGCAACATTGGCTTGTAAAACATGCAGAAAGGTGATTAAATGCTCAATAATGCTCGCAAATACACCCAACAGGTATAGAAGCATAAAGTAAAACTACTAGAATTCTTCATCTAACTTGTGTTTCCAGTCAAACAAGAACCGCATGTGGAGTAGCTGGATACTAAAGGAATTTACGAAGCATTATAAATAAACTTGCAAAAGAAGAGAAAATGTAACCAAAAGAGCCCAAGCAAACATAATTCCTCGAAACTTCATAAAATTTAGCTTAAACAAAACATGCAAATATCATTCGTCACTCTTTGCATGCAACGCCTTATCACATTCGCAAAGCAATTCTTAAAATTCGTGATTTAAAGTTGGGAATTGCCACGAAAGAATTTCAAATAGCAAATGGGCACCAACACGTCATAGTAGAGGATTGTACCTGGAGTTGTTTAGGAGAAGCAGAGTTTCAAATAGCAAATGGATGCCAACATGTCTCTCTCTTGACTGTCCTTACCTGATCCAAGCAGAACATAAAATCCTTAAGTAAAAAAAGTTGTCTTATTGACTTATTTTGTGTTTATTCAAAAAATTATAAGTTTCGATCAAAATTTTTTACTTTCCCGATTCCTTTCGTCAAGATGAATCAATAAGTAACGCAAAACAAATAAAGACAAAAATAAGTTACCCTACTTTTCAATCCAAACTCACCCTGAATAAGGACAAGTATTAAGGTGTGTCGTGTTTGTGACTGACACAGATACATGAGGCATGTAGACGTGTCAATGCTTCTTAGATTATACATGTGAAGTGACATCGTGTTTCGCATTATGAATTCCTTGTATGTAGCTATTCGCATTATGAACTCCACACAATTCCAATCCCATCATTCTCTTCTACAATTCCTTTTGCCACACCATATTCAGATGCTTCTATAGCATTTTTCGCCCTACTCAATGATTCATCCCTGCGACATCGTTCATCCCTGCGACATCGATCACCATTAGCAAGTAGACAGGAACATAGGGGAAACTCAGACAACAGGACAAGCACGAGTTTTGCTGCTATGGATTTGGTCGGTAATGACAATCTGTAACAAATAATAGTTTCACCAAAGATGATAAGTTACCCCCATTTAAGGAAATTACATATTTTCTCAAGTTTTAAATATTATCAAGGTGGACAATATCACAAAAGAAAATAAAGGAAATAAAGTGTTTAACAAAATCTAACTACGACGAAACTTATTTCAAATTCCAAGTGGAGCATGTCATGGTTGCATCTTCCGGTAGTCAAGCTAGAGGGCGGACGACCGAAAGGCAAAATGGGTCCAAGCCAAGGGGGCGATCCCACTCACAAGGTGGTGAGTTGCGGGCCGTTGACAAAAGGAAATGCTATTTTTGTAACGAAGAGGGACATATATTGAAGTTTTGCTTGAAGCTCAAAGCGAAGATAGATGAAGAGAAGGAAAAATCTAAAGTGGCAGTTGTTGAGAGCTCCGTTGAAAATTAAAGTGATTTGCTCACGGTGACTTCGAAAGGTATTGAGAATTTTGATTGGGTTATGGATTCTGGTTGTTCATTTCATATGTGTTCAAATAGAAAATATTTTTGTTCGTATGAGCCTTGTGATGGAAGGACCGTTACAATCCTAATGGTAAACAACACGGTGAATTGTTGACATAGGAATGGTACGTTTTCGTATGTCCGATGGAAGAGTTGTGAGGTTGACTGGAGTCCGACGTGTGCCGGGATTAAGGAAAAATTTAATTTCTTTGGGAATGTTACGTTCAAAGGGTTGTAGCTTTGCGACAAGGGATGACGTTCTTGACGTTTTTAGGAATGATAAAGTGATGTTGTAAGGCACGATGGAGGGCAATTTGTACAAGCTTCAAGGTCGAGTTGAATCGTGGCGTGCAAATGGTGGATACCAAGCAAGGAAAAATTATGGGCGTCGGTTTACACAAGTATGACGTGTGAAGGTGCAAACAAGTGAGTCCTTATGTGTGGAGAGCAACATCGAGAATGAAGTGCCTCAATTGTTGGTTTTGGAAAAAGTTGACGAAGAAAAATTGTGCACAAGGAAGAGGGTCTCTTTTGCACAAAATTTGGTTTCCGATATTTTCGACTAGGCACCCCGGTGAGGGGGTGCGGGGAACCCGAGCAAGGCGGTGCGATTTCACATGAGCAAAAGGGGGTGTTTGTTGGGTTTTGCCCATGTGGTACTGGTTTTTAAAAAAAAGAAAAGAAAAGGAAAATAGTTGGTTGGCTGCTTATGCATTTATTGGCTTAAGTTATTGTGTAAGTTTAAGGGAGATAAAAATACCAATAGTTTGAGAGCTAAAGTAGGGTATTTTGTATCTTATTATACTTATTCAATATTAGTGGAAGTTGTTCTCTCTGTGGACGTGTATGGAGAACAACGTAATCTTGTGTCTTTTTTGTGTGTGATTGTTTTTCGTTATACTTCCGTTGTGTGGGTGATCAGGTATTTTTTACCCAACACGGACCACAATCAGACACTGTTAAAAATCAGTCAAGAGCAACTCAACCATAGCAAAAATCTTCGGACCACAATCAGACACTGTTAAAAATCAGTCGAGAGCAACTCAACCATCGGGCATCGGCAACACCACGTGAATGCCAGTGGGTGTCGGAACCCAAGCATTTTGTTTTGGAGTGGATCTTTAATGGCTAGCATACTTGGGAGATATTGGAGTTAAGGAGTGTCGGGGAATTCGGCTGAAGGCCAAGTGAGGGGAAAAGGGAGCTGTGCTTCACCGTGGGAGCAGAGGCTCTGCCTTTGTTCCAAAAATATATGTAACAATGCTCTTTCATTTTATATGTAGATGGAATCCTAGCCAAGTAACTTTACTTATCGGATTTAATTTCTGGTTCCTTTCAGTTTGTTCAATTAATTAATTGTATGGCTATATATCTTTCATTTTGCTAAATTTAAATGATTTTATTGAGTATCTAAGATCGGGTGTTTGTTTTTTAAACAATCTCGAATACTACGCCATTCAGTATTTTTCATAGAAATAAATAATTGAGAAATGATATAGTTTATGTTTGAGAAGATGGGTCGTGCTTGGACAATCTCAGTGTAGTGTGATGTAGTGTAGAATCAAAGACGATTAGTGACAAATCGTTCTTAGATTACCTTAGTGTATTGGCTACGATAGGATTGACCCATGAATCAAGTCTTTTTGATTGTTAACGTTGCACCTAGAAAAAAAAGAAGAAGGCCCTTTAGCTCTTGTATACGGCAAAAATACTAGACAGAGATCTTGAAACACTAAAAAAGAGAGTAGTACCACATGTTTTCCATTATTTTCTCGTAATACATAACTTGTAGTTGATGGCACAACTAGCTAGCAAAAACAGACACAACGACGGTTCATCTCCCGGCAAGTCAATCTTGATCACCAAGAGTTTCAATTAATTTCATGCTAATAGTGATACTCTTAATCTTTCCTTTTGTTTGGGATTTGTAAATATTCTAGCATTTTGGGTAAGGGACACCACAAGCGGCGCCAACCTTCCTGGTGTTCGGAGAGTTGACAAACTTTTTGAGGTTAGGGTTCTTGATGTACCCACAGAGGCAAGGCTTCTGCTCCCTCACCTTGTCACAGCAACCCGCTGACGGCGGCTGCCCCGACGTGAATGCCCCTAGACATGGCCTAAGTTCCAAGGGGTTGCACGTCACCGCCTCGGTCACCCGTGCTTCGGCTAGCACCACCACCACCACAACCAGGGCACACAGTAGTGAAGCACAAGACCCTTTCTTCATCTTCCAACAACGCCTCAGTAATAGCGCGCGCCCACAGAGAGAGAGAGAGAGAGAGAGGGGGGGGGGGGGGGAATGCTAATGGGGTACAGAGAGAGAGAGAGAGAGAGAGAGAGAGAGAGAGAGAGAGAATGCTAATGGGGTACTGCATTTAGGCCAGTGCTTGGGGCACAATTTATAGAGGCTCTCTAAATTCTCATGTCGTCATGTGGTCTCTGCATCTTAGGTCATGCAGTGCTAATTAATGGGACCCCCCAAGAAAATTAGTACTCCTAAAATTACTTTTATCAAGGAAAATTTTAATCTGCTTTAATTAATTTCAAGAACTCATTAGTACCTAACGGCCAAAGGTTTGAGTTTTTTTTTTCCTGACAAAAATGTATTATTAATTTTTAAGTTACTGTTTTGCAAATTGGACAATTTGTTTTGAAACAAACTCAGTATTCATTAACTATTACACTCGAATCTTGTCAAATTTACTATTTTTTTTGGATATATATAGTATACTTCTATTCGAAAGTTAAAAAGTTTGTTATAATGTTATAAAAATTAACTAACTAAAGAGGAAAAAATTGCGCAAATGTATAAAACATTTTTATCTCAAAACTGAGAATCAAACAATGAAGTTATTGTGCAACGTCTGACTTGTGTTTGCAAATTGCTTTTCCCCCCAACCCCCTGACACCACAACACCACCCCCCTCCCTTCCCGGATTACCCCCGCCCTAATTCCTTTCTTTATTTATTATTACTTTTGTCTTATTTATTTAATTTCTATAAATATACTCATTCTATATTAAAAAATATAGTTCAAAAATTAAGTATTTCAATTTTTAATTCAGTTGAACCGGGTTGAAAATCGTATTTTTTTTATCATTTTATTCTAAATGGTCATAATGAATTTTTTGCTTTAAGACCTTTTAACAAGCACCCTAAAACTCGTTATTTAGTTTCAGGACTCTCTGAGGGTGTCCATTAAAAGGCTTTGGAGTCAAAAATTTATTATAACCATTTAGGATAAAATAATAAGAAAAAAAAACATCTTTGCACGGGTTCAAATGGATTGAAAATTAAAACACTTATTGTTTAACTATATTTTTAATATATAAAGGGAAAAAAAAGGAAGAAAAAAAATAGTTAGATTCATTAGAGGCAATGCTTACACCTCATGCTTGGAGTTTGAACAAAAGACAAGTATTAAAAATTTTGATTCGTGTGCCAAGATAAGGCAGTGATCGGCTGGTCCAAAAATGTTAATTCGTGTGCCAAAAATGTTATTTCTAGAGGCTATAAAATGAGGACTTTGTGTTTCAACTATATTTTTTTAACTCTAAAATTGAAATACTTAATTTTTAACTATATTTTTTAATATATAAACGGTGTAAAAAATAAGTGTTTTAATTTTGAATCCGTTTGAACACCGGTGCAAAGATGTTATTTTTCTGATCATTTCATTCTAAATGATTGTCGTAAATTTTTGGCTCTAAGGCCTTTCAACGAATACTCTAAGACTCCTTACTTAGTTTCAGAGCTCTTTTAGGGTGTCCATTGAAAGGTATTAGAGCAAAAAATTTATTATGACCATTTAGGATGAAATGAGTAGAAAAATAACATTTTTGCACTGGTTCAAATGGATTGAAAATTGAAACACTTATTTTTTTAACTATATCTTTTAATATATAAAAGACAAAAAAAGGAAAAAAAAACAGTTGGATAAGGCAGGGACACACCTCAATGTTACACCTGGAATGTGAACAAAATACAAGTAGCAAACAAGAATCAATTCATTTTGATTCGTGTGCCAAGTATCAATTCACCTCATGCTCCTCATACTTACACCTGGAGTGAAAACAAAATAAGTATCAATTCATGTTGATTGGTTTTAGTTGGTCACTATAAAAGGAGGACTCTTTCCCTTAGGATTTGAGTTAACCAAAAAAAAAAAATAAGGGAGGTAAATGGGAAAAGAAACAAATAAAGAAAATAATTAAAAATTAAAAATAGGAAAAAAAAGATTCAAATTGAAAAGAAAGAAAAGGAAAAAGAAAAAGAAAAAGAAATTCAAACCGAAAAGAAAGAAAAGGAAATAAAGAGGAAAAAGAAAAAGAAAAAAGGGAAACAAAGAAAAACCGGAGGGGGGGTGGCGGGGGGGAGGGGGTGTGGGGGGAGGGGTGTGGCCGTGTGGGTGTGTTGCGGTGGGGTGGTGTGTTGTGTGATATGGGAAATGCGGTTGTGGGGTGGGGGGTGTCTGGGGGAAAAGCACCTCTCCTTGTGTTTAGGTTATGGGGTCCATATTAGGGCCGTCTAATTTGGAATAAATTTTGCGACCTTGAATTCAACCATGCTGTCCATTAGTGTCCGACTACCACTCATCACTTTCTAGATATTTTTTGGGCAGTACTAACCTATAAGAGCATATTTATTGCATGGTTTAAGAGGTGCTTTAGGTCAGAAAATTGGAACCTACTTATTACTGACCTGACTAACTACATCCACTTTGGTTTTCTTAGTGGGTTTGTTAACTCTAACGAAAACTAACTCTTCGTTTTACTGTGCATGTGTCCTGTGCATGTGTCCTTAAGCTAAACATGGGTGATGTACCCTAGTTTGAGAGACGATGTAGAAAAAATGTGCATAATTTAAGGATAAAAGTAAAAAAAAAAAAAAAACTCTTAAGTCAAAAAGGTCAATTTGTTAGGGAAAAAACCCAAATTCCATGATAAGCACTAAATAATTCATATTCTTGGTATTTAAGTTCTTAATTTTATCGTATTTGCATTTATAAAGTTAGTGTTTTACGCGATATTGCACGTAAGATAAGTTTTTGTATGTTTTAGGTAATTCGTATAAGTAAGACGCGTTTGAATACCAAAGAATGCTCCGGGTTCAACCAAGTACTCAAGCTCATGTGCCACCCCATTGCGGTGCCTGAAGAGATGGTTTGGAAGTTGCTTGAGTCGCCCAACGGTCAAGGAATTGAAGGAGATGTGAGGATTTTACCAAAGCTATTCATTTTCGACCAACTAAGGGTAGAATCTTCATATCTTTTAATATAAAAATTATTTTGAATCCAAACAATTTGGGTTAGAAAGTAAACTCAACGAGCTTTCTAACGGTTCAAAGAACACCCAAATCCGATTTCGGGATTGTTCGAAGCGAGCCCGCAAAGTTGCCCAAAAATTTGTCAAGCAAAGCCGGTACCGGAACTGAGAAATTGCCAATACTGGCACGCACTGATCAGAGAGCAGCAGAACCAGCCCGTTGAAGCTTGGTACCGGTACTGAGGAATTTCCAGTATCGATATTGCTTGGGAAAAATCTGCATATTTTTGTTACTCCTTCCGTCCCTTATTTAGAATCCAGTATTCTATTTTTGACTGTCCCTTAATAAGTGTACCAATTTTGTAAAGTTAATGGGTAAAAGTTGGTGTATTATCTATTTTGTCCCTAAACAGATTCACCGCCTACCGAAGGGTGTTGAGGTTTCTCGGTGTCTGTTTCCAAGGATTGATCCGGCTCGGACCACGAACATCGAAACAGCACCAGAGAACGTCTTGGCAAACTAACTCAGTGTCTGTCTCTCTCTCACACTATATCAGAATGCTAGTGAATTGGCGTGGAACTATGCTGTGAAATGCTCCTTATATAGGCAAAACTAGACCCTTGCAATGCTGCCTGGCCTTCAATTCGTGGAGTAAATGGCAGAATGAATGGAGGAATAACCCCCATAATGAATAGAGGTAATCCCCACCATGAATCTGGGGAAGTAAAGGACCCCCAATCCATTCAATTTCCCAACACATATTTCCATCGTAAGCAACCCAGAACTTACACACTCCTCAAACAAACACAGAGAAATAATATTTACGTGGTTTGGCAATTGTCTATCCCACGGGCAGCGGATTTCACTATAATGGAGGAGATTACAAATTACTCACCAAACCCAAGTATATACCCAAACCCCTCTCAGTTGCTACTCTCTCTGGTACAAAATCAAGGTTGGAAATGTAGTGCTATATAAGCAGAAATCAGTCCCTATTACTTCTTTTTTTTTGAAAGGCAACAAATTTATTAAAGTAGAGATCCATAAATTTCTTTATTTAATTTTAATGTTTGTAATTGAGGAGAAAAAGGGTGAGAATGACGTGAATATGAATGTGGAGGTAAATGTGAAAAAGTTAAAAAATATGGGTGTTGATGTAATATGGTGCATGTGTGTATATGTGTGTGTGGCAGGGAAAAACATGGGCCGGGCTATTCGCACCCACAAATTTACTCCCATACCCCACTATATTTCGGCAAGCGGTTGTTGAAAATCATAAATAACATTTCGGTAAATAGTTGTTGAAAATAAGATTATATTTCGGTAACTACATGTCGAAAATATATTCAATTTTCGGTAGACAATTGCCAAACATGCATTTTCGGTAAACAGCTGTTGAAAAAAACATCATATTTCGGTAATTGGATGCTGAAAATGTATCTCAATTTCGGTAACTAACTGTCGAGTCTAATTGAAAATGTTTAACGGGGTATGGGAGTAAATTTGTGGGTGCGAATAGCCCGGCCCAAAAACATTTCCCATTCCCTACTCTCTCCATCTCTCGATCTCTCACGCTCTCTCTCGGCTCTCTCTATATCTCTCACCCAAAAACTCATCTCTAAACTCAATACCCACAACAATCAACCTCCACTTCACTTGCATATTGGAGCTCGTATCTCATTGGATAGAGTTCAGTTCGGTGTATTTTATTCGGTTTGAATTTCAGAAGCTAGGGCTTGCTCAATCTCTTCGGTTTCGGCTTGGATACTTGAGGTAGGGAATTCTACCTCTCTTCATATGTTATTTGAGTATTCTAGTGCAATATTTGAGCGTTCTAGTGCAATATTTGAGCTTGTATTGGTCAATATTGAGATTGTATTGAAATCTAAATATCCTATCAAAAGCTCTAGAAAGACACTCTCTCTACCGGTAGGAACTTTTCACCTACCGGTAGGACAAGTGAGAAATTCTTCGTAACCAGCTCAAGCGTACTACAGCAGCTCAAAGTTACTCATTTCTTAACGGCAAGCATTTTTCTTCTACAGGTAGGTCAAGTACAAGATTATTTCGTGCAAAGTGTTGGCCTTTCTGTTTCCAATTTCTACCGGTAGGAACTTTCACTTACCGGTATGTCAAGTGCAAAATTCTTCTTCTCTACTGGTAGGACTCATTCACCTACCGGTAAGCACAGTGTCTAGGAGCTGCTTTTTCTTACGTCTTCCAAATCACTTTTTGTAGCTTCTCATCGACTCGAATGAGTTTGTTTTTGCATTCTTTCTAGTGTTTTGGAGAATGTTATTTGTTTCACACAAGAGTCGTATTTGATGGACTTGAATGAATTTGTTGAGTTAAGAAATGTGAAATGTATGTTATTGCACGTTGAAATACGAACGATACACATGAGCATGTGAACGACGCGCGAACACTCTGGGCCCTTTGACGGGTGGGTGCCTGGCAGGGGATATCAGGATCCCATAATTGGCCCGGCAGAAGCTAATGCTCGTAATGAACACTCAAGGCCTAACCTACAAGCTGAGCGCTTGACAGGGGATATCGGGATCCCATAAATAGCCCGACAGGAGTTTTGGCTCAGACACATAAAGGATAAGAGATGATGAGAAACGAATGGAAGGAATATGATTTATGGGTATAACGAGAAGAACGATTTGATGATAGTTGGATATTGAACATGTTGGTTATGCTTATGTCCATTGTTATTTGATTTCCATCGTTTGTTCTTCCGTATAGCTCATTTGCAAAGATTTTTCAACTGGGCTAGTGTCGCTTAAACCTTGTATCATTTTCAGGTGCTAACCCGGATCCATAGCTTGCATGCTTGGAATGTGTACTTTATTTTGAAAGCTAATCAAATGAGTTACTCATTCATTTTTGTAATTTTTTTTTGAAAAATGTATTTGTAACTTAAGTTATAATTCTTTTGACTAAGAATGTTTGTAAACCCTTAACTCACTTGAGAATTGATACTTATGTTAATTTGAGGCCGTTGAGCCGACGATGTAATATTTGAAAATCTAATGGACTTGGGAGCATAATTATGGTAGGAAATAAAGTAATCTTTTGGATATCGAATGAGATATCGTAAGGTTTTATTTATGTAAATCTGCTATAATTATATTAAAAATTGAGAGCGTGACAATTAATTTTTGAAAATCAATTATATAGATTAAAAAAATTTAAAACACAAAGCATCAAGCAGGAGAAAAGCAATCCCACATCGATCCCTATATATTACTTTTCCACGCTTGAACCGATCAAGTTGGCCAGTCAGGTGTGAATGAGGGCTCCAAAGTCCACAAACAGGGCTGCGTTAAATTCAGTAAAGATTGAGGTACAGCAGTGGCTGTACAGCAGCCCCGTACAGATGGGTTTTGTGCCCGTCTCGGATCCCGCAAAGATGATTGGAGCCGCTCATTTTGTTCAAATCATATTGTTTACGGTCCTTGAAAAATTCATCTCAATCCGATATCGGAAAAGGTGTTTACGAATCATCTAACTTTGCTTCGGAATTTAGGCTAATTTTTGAAGCAAAGTTGGATGATTCGTAAATGCATTTTCCGATATCGGATTGAGATGATTTTTTACAGGGACCGTAAACAATATGTTTTGAACAAAATAAGTGGCTCTGATCATCTTTGTGGGATCCGAGACGGGCGCAAAAGCCATCTATACGGGTCTGCTGTACAGCCACTGCTGTACCATTAGCAGCTCTCCGTTAAATTGGAGCCAATCTTGATGATTTGCAGCACATGGAGAATGAGGGCTGCTGTGATGTGCTAGTTGTTGCTTATCTGATAATCTTCAACCATCTTATTATATTTTCTAAGAAAATATATATATATAAATTAAGATGGATGTCGAGGTGTAGAGACTAACAATTGGATTGACCACTGCTTAATTTGGCAACTGATACAGGCAGCTGTTGTTATCTTTATTTTAATATCAAGTAGCATGCGAAATAGAATACCACGTCGACAACCTTGTTTTCTGTTTTTTGTTTTTTGTTTTTTTTTTTAAATGACTCGGTTTGTTTTGACTAATGAGAATATTGTACAATGTATAAAATAATTGTTCTTATCAATAATTTTATAGAAAATATTAACAGAAATATTTGCTAAGGTTAGTAATATTTGCTAAAAATGTGCTCATACTGGAATAATCAAACTTAGCAACTTCTTAATTAAAAATTAAAAAAAATTTGGCCATTGGATAACCAAAACTAGCAACCTTTTGTTAATAATCCAATTTAGTGAATCTCACATTTTTTCAATCAAGTACACTCATCAATTCACAAAACCCCCTTCATTTTCACTCCCCACAACACACACACACCCCCCGCCCCCGCACCACACCCCACAACACCACACAACAACAAACACACCACCCCCCCCCCCCCCCCCCCCCCCCCCCCCCCCCCCCCGCGCCCCAAAACGCACCATATTGTCAAAAAATTATTTTTAAAAAATAAATTTAAAATTTACACAAAACAATTTTTTCAAAAAATATAAACTTTTTTAAAAACTTACTTTTTCAAAAAATCATTTTGGGAAAACTACTTTGTATTCCTAATAAACAATTTTATTAGTTTGAAAACTATTAAAATAAAAGTTTTCTATATTAACAGTTTTTAGTTTTTTTTAGTTTGACAAAGTGATGTGGTAATTTTGGCTATCCAATTTTGATTCTAATATTATGGATCTCTACATTGTTAACTTTAGCAACCCTTTAAATGAATAATCAAAAGATGATGTAGCAACTTTTGACTATCCAATTTTGATTGGTCCACTACAGATGCTCTAAGGCTAACCACAATAGCATAAATTAAACGTAATAGGTTTCTAAAGTTAAAACTATTAGTGCAAAATATGGCTCACAATGGTTTAATCAAACTTAACAATCTCCTTAGAAATAATTAAATTTTAGGATTTGGATAACCAAAATTAACAACTTTTTGCCAATAACCAAATTAGTAGAATCTACATATTCTTAATTAAATACACACATCATTACACAAAAACGTTCTCTCTTTCTTTTTTTAACAATATTTTCAAAAAAACATTTTACTAAAAAAAATTTAAAACAGTTTTTTTCTCCAAAAATTATCTTTTAACTGTTTTTATACAAAAACAAACAATACTTTTTTTTTTTGAAAAACTGTTTTGTTTCTAGAACAATTTTCTTCAAAAACCTTTTCTTATGTAAAATTATTTTTTCAAAAGCTGTAGTTGTAACGACCCGTAATTTTTATCATTTATAATATCATTTAAAACTATTATTCGTAATAATAAAATTATATAAATCATAATTATCTAGTAGATATATACAAATAAAATTAACTTAATCTTAATTATTTTACTTTTATTTATTTTTAATTGCATGCATGCAAACTCTTGGCATCTCTTCCTTTCCTACTCAGTCTCTACTTCATCCCTGATCATATCTCGCCCTTATTTTCGTCCATCTCAAAGCCTAAGAATTTGAGTCCTTATTGAACTCAATTTTACCAACCTCTTTAAAATTCTCCTATATATACGCCATTAATCCGACCCTAGGGCATACCACAATATTCACCTCGCCCCACCAGTCCAAAAAAGAGAGAAAATTCGGAAAGAACGAAGCTCCAATCCATGGAGTTTTAGAGAGAGAAATTGAGAGAGAGAAAAGTGGGTTTAGTACCAAGACCCAACCGAAATCCGATTCGATCGTTCCGAACTCTTCCTACAACTCCTAGTATCACCAATCATCGTCCAATTTGATCCCAAGATCCCTCGATCAAAGAACCCGAAGTTTTCTTCCCCAAAATTCAAGATTCATTTTTAATTCAATCTGATCCAATTTGAGGTATTATAATCTCTCCCAACCACTTCTATAAGTATATTTAGTGTTTTTATGTTTAACCCTATGCCCTAAATGGACCCATGCATCAAAACCGTGACCAAAAACAAAAAAAAAAAAAGTCAAAGCTGCATCAAACCTTGCGGCCGCAAGTTACGGGCCGCAAGAACCAGAGCCGAGGTTGCAGTGGAGGCCCCAAATGCAAGGTTAACTGGTCAAACCTTGCGGTATGTACTGTTTTGGTTCGAATTGACTTTTCGACATCCCGAACACCATTTTTGACCCCCGAACTATTTTTCCTAGACTTTTCACACCTCAAAGATCATAACTCGTTAAAGTCATATTTTTTTATTTAATTATCTATTTATTAAATTATTTATTAGTTATCTTTCAAAGTTTACCAACGAAAAATAATTACGACCTTCCAACCAACGTTTTAACACTCAAACTAATTTTTTCTAGAATCCTTGCATCTCAAAGATGGTAACTTGTTAATTTAATTTTTTTTATTTTAATTAACTATTTATTATTATTTTAAAAGTAATCAAAATTACTTTACGACCTTATGAACCTTATTATTAATGTCCGAGTAATTTTATTTAAACTCCGTACATTCCAAAGATGAAACTATGTTAATCTCAACATATTTTTAATAGTAAATTATTTATTATCTATTTACTTCACTTTCGGCCACTTTATTTAACGTCTTCATTTAATTAATTCCGCGACCCTCCGAACCCAATTTTGACACTCAACTGGTTGCATAGGACCTTTAGGACTCTTATTAAAGTCATGCTAATTATTCTAATATTTTTATCTAATTAATGTAATTAATTATTTTTTAATACATCTAATTATTTAGAAATAATTAATAAGAGCCTAGAAAATATTTTATTAAATTTTTTTTTATAAAAGTTCTACTTCATTATTGACATTGTGGCCATACGAGAATAAGGGCAACGGCCCATTTATAAAAGGTTGTGTGATTGCATTGCTGGTTATTTGTTTTAATTATTATTTGATTTAATTGTATATTGCACTAATACCTGATTTGAATGCTAGATTAGACCCTAAAGACATAGGGTGGTATGTCAATAGAATTCACCTAGACGATGTTAGATAATGGATAAATTGGAAAGTTTTATTTTTGGATTGTCTGCAGGCGTGATTTTGAAATGTGATGAGATTTGTGATGAGATTGAAACTGACGGGATTCCAGTGATGAATTGATAGACTGGCGGTAGTCCAGTGATGATTGTGAAGTAATTTGTGAAGTGGTGTATAAGATAGGCGGATCCTAGTTGTGATTCAGGCATGATAAGCTTTCCCCTTGTTGTAGTTATTGGGATGCACACTCGGTATATAACTTAGATACATCTGCGACAGCAAAGGAAAGTGACCTCATGGGACCGACCATAGCTAGCGGTTGGGGGAGGAAAAATTCCTCGGAGGAGATCTTAGATTACACGTTAAGTTAATGGATAGTAATAAACCGGTTTATGTGGAACAAACTCTGTTTTACTTTTTCATATCATTTTATCCTGTTGCTTGTTAACTGTAAAGTAAGAGGGGTAGTTGGGTTGGATTATACTACGGGGTGAACTCTTTCACTCAGGTACGGATTGCCTGGCTTCCGTGCCAGATTTTTCAGAAAATCAAGAAGAAACACAGAATCCCGAAGGCGAACAATTTTATGCGGAGGAGAATCCAGAGGTGGGAGTCGAGCCTGAATACGCTTGGGATCCGTATCAATCTTAGAAGACGGCTCTGTTATTTTGTTTAATTTAATATCACAAAGACTATTTTCAGTATTTCTACAATGGTTTGTAATAGACTAATCTTTAGGGAGAATTATCCGGTTTGAATTTTGAATTTAAATTAATAAATTTTTAGAAATCAATATTTAATGCCTCCGATTTTATTTCCAAAAATCGGGGCGTTACAGTAGTTACCCAAAAACTTTCTTTTTTTTTTTTTGAAAAAATGTTCAAAACCCAATTTCTAATAAATAATTTTTATTAGCTTCAAAATTATCTTCTATATATGTTCACAGTGTTTAGTTTTTTGTAGTTTGAAAAGGTGATATGGCATGCAAGTTTTGGTTAATCAATTTTGATTATGTTATTGTAGACCTCTACAATGGTAACCCTAGTAATCTGTTAAATGGATAGTTTTTGAATATTCAACATGGATCTCTACATGGGGAGACTCGAACTTCTAACCTCCTAGTGAAATACAAGAGTCCTGACCAATTGAGCTAGTCTCAATTAGTTTAATCGACGATTGCGATCATTTAGATTGCACCTCTGCAGTCCAAACTTAGACTATAGACAAGCCATATCCTTAATTGACTTAAGAAACTATCAAGAAAAATATAAATGTCACCCCCCTCATCTGTGTAATACGATTTGCGTGCGCTGGGGCATCTTGAGTGTGTGTGTGTGTGTGTATATATATATATATGTGGAGAGAGAGAGAGAGAGAGAGAGAGAGAGAGAGAGAGAGAGAGAGAGAGAGAGAGCACTTTGGATATAGAGAGAGAGAGAGAGAGAGAGAGAGAGAGCACTTTGGATATTTAACATACCACTCCCCATGGCTCGACCCGTTTTTTGTTTGGACTGAGCTTTTTTATTTTCTTGGGTTGTAATTTTTGATCTGGGCAATTTATGGCCCTTTGGTGTTCGGGTTTGGCCCCTTTTTTTGGAGTTAATTGGCGTTTCGCCCTCCTACGTGTTTCCGCTTGGTCCCTCTTTGTGTTTTCTATCAGCCGTTGGTTGATTTTCCCTCCCGTCTCCCCCCACTTAATGTACCCATTATCAAAATTTTCAAATAATATTTTGCCGTTTAAAAAAAAAAAAAAAAGATTGATATAGATTTGTTCAGAGAGAATCTGTACACATATTAGAGGGATGGGATCAACAATAATTCAATTAGAAAAACTAGTGCCAGTTAGGGGCCATGGGCAATGTGTGTTTGATATTGATCCTAGGCCTTTTGCCTGATGGGATTGGTGCCAGGGAAATTGGGGGAAAGGAAAAGGAGAGCGTCAATGGTGGGCTTGATGAGTTGACATGACATCCGAAAACGACTTGCGGGGTTTTTGAAAGGAAAAAACATTTTGCCCGTATCATGAATAAATAGTATCATTTTGAACTTCTTGTCAACCGAACAAAAGAAAATGGGTAGAAATACTTTTCCCAAAATTATCTTTTCTCAAGTTGTATGGATGTATTCTGATTTAAAAAAAAATTAAAGTACTTACGTTCAATTTTTTTTAAATTTTTTTCGCTTCAAATTAAAGAACTAATCTATGAATTTTCATTTGACTGAAAAAAAGAAGAATTGATCAATATATTTACTTTGGTGCGAATAAAATTAGAAAAATCATGTACGTACATATTCATTTATTTTTTATTTAAAATTTCACATCTTTTCGTATGAGACGATCATTTGGGGATGGAGGTGGACTCGGCGACCCTACTGGGAGGTAGGGTCCGCACAGGTGCTCTTTCATTCAAAACGGTCCAGCGAACCACGCATAATTTTTTTATTAGCTTTAACTTCACATTTGCAGAGCCCAAAGACCACACCTAATTTTTTCCGTGGCCAATTTGCCCTGACACTGCTTAATTTTGGCAACGAAAAATGGTCAAATTAGCAAAAAAGGCAACGAATATTTTTGTTGCGAAAAGGAAAAATTGGTAGTGAATTTTTTTTCGTCGCTGGGGACTTTTGTGTCAAACATTCAGCGACGAAATTTTTTGTTGCCAATGACCTGAGCGAAGAAATATGTAGTTTTGGAGATAAAATATTTGATCTCCATAAATCCATTTTCTTAAAATAATCAGTAATCTAAAATGAGTGTTTGGTCATTCAACTTTAGTTTAATGATTTATCGATCTTTTGTGAGGGCCATTTCAGGTCCCATTAAAAATATTCAAATAGCTCATTATTTTTAATGTATTTTTTTTAGTTCGTATAAAAAATTAGCTCAATCCAATATCGATAAAGACTTTTTCAGAATTCATAGAGGTGAAATACTTAATTTTAGATTAATGATTTATTAATTTTTATCAAGCGCCCACAAAAATGATTCGAGCCATTCATTATTTTTTAAAATATCTTTTTGTGATTTCTTAGAAAAAAATTGAGTGCTGCTATACGTACCGACAACAATCAGATCGAAATCGTACCGACGGCCTTGCCGGGCCCACTCCAGCCACCGGACGACCAATCTAAGCCGTCCAAAAATTCTTTAAAAAAAAATGAGGGTCATATATATATATATATATATATATATATATATATATATGTGAAAATGGGGTATTTGGATCGAGCACCCAACACGCATCGGATGCCGTTGATTCTTGCGTGGGCGCCCTCGTTTTTTTTTTAGAATTTGTGGACGGCTCAAATCGGCCGTCCGGTGGCCGGAGTGGGCCCGGAGAGGCCATCGGTACAATTTCAATCCGATTATTGTCGGTACCAATATCTTTACTGAAAAAAATTAGCTCAATCCGACGTCGTTTTATGTTTTCTTGATTTAATGCTTCTTTTCCCATTTAATGGGCACAAATAGAGACCAAAAGAAAGTGGTTGCTTATGCCACAATGACACCGTTTTGAACAGGATAGCCTCCCACCATTATGGTCCCAAAGTCCGGAATCCGGATGGAGGGAGAAAACGAATAGTAAGAGTGTAAACAAATAGTAAGAGCGAAAACGTAACACAAATAATGATTCGTTTGTTTGGCCGGCCGTAAATATTTTCCTCATTCTCCGGTAATTGATTGCACAAATCATGAGTAAAACATTTTCTTTTGTAGAATATTTTCCGTCAATCAGGGTAAAACAACTTTCGGCCAAAACATACCCAATTCATTTTCCAGTGCCACCTCCTCTATCTTCAAGCCTTTCCACTACCAAATCACATCTGCCATCCATGATCCATCCAATCATTCATAATTCCTTCTCTCTCTCTCTCTCTCTCTCTCTCTCTCTCCATCCAATTTCTACACGAATAGCCATCAATAGAGCTGTAAATGAACTAATGCCTTGTTCCTTTCCCTTCTCAAAAAGAATTTTTCAAAAAATTCTCCTTAGATTCTCCCTACTTCTAACATTTCTCTCTCTATCTCTCTTCGCTTATTACCCCTACAATTTTTCAAAAAAATTTTCAAACAACAAACCAAACAGAGCATAAATCGTTCGCGAATTGTTCGAGGTTCGGTCAGCAAGAGCTCGTTCAAGTTCGATTCATTTGCTAAACAAACTGAACCTCAATTCTAGGCTCGTTCCGTAAATGAGCCGAACCTGAGCCTAATGGTATTCGATTCGGTTAGACTTGCGAACCTATACTTAAATTTAATTAATAATTCAATAGGGGTCTAATTGTAAATAAAAAAAATTTAAGGTTCTATATATAATTCAATACTTATTTTTCTCCCAAATTCTATACGATCGATGAGAGAGTTTGGATTCGCTTGATTTTAATGAGTCGAGCCGAACCAAACCCGAGTCTTGACGAGCTCAATACGAGCTTAGATTCGGCTTGGCTCGATTCATTTGAGTTTAACGAGCCAAACTAGAGTCAAGATGTTAAGGTTCGAATCGAACTCGAGCCGAACTAATACCTTAACGAACCCAATCGAGCCGAACCCAAGCCTTGAAAAATTTTAACGACCCGAACTCGAGCAAAGTTGCTAAAGCTCGAATCGAACTCAAGCCAGACTAGTACCTTAACGAACCCGAGCCGAACTTAACAGGGTTCGGCTTGATTCGGTTCGTTTATAGCCCTAGCCATCAATGTTTCTAATTTTTTGAGCCATCTCTCTCTCTCTCTCTCTCTCTCTCTCTCTCTCTCTCTCTCTATTCAATTTCACTTGCGTGCATTTCATTTTCTGAGCCATCCATCCATCCAGTCATTCATCAGTGTTTTGAAAAATATTTTTCATTTGTCAAACCACATCTGTCATCCATGATCCATCCGGTCGTTCATGATTCCTACTCTCTCTCTCTCTCTCTCTCTCTCTCTCTCTCTCTCTCAAATTTCCACATGAGGGCTCGCTCCAGATTTTCAAACAAGTACGTAAGAAATAATTATATGTTTTCAAGCAAAAAAATAATAAGCTTAGAAAAATAATGTTTCAATTTTTTTTGCAGAATTTGATAAATCTATCAAACAAGATCTATATTGCATATATTTTTATTTTAGTTAGGAAAATATTTTTTTAATTTTTTTGCAGGGTTTAATAGATCTATCAAATAAGATTGGGCAAATTTCACTCAGACCCCCTGAGGTATATGACAATGACAGAAAGTACCCCTTAGTTTTCAAAAATGACAGAAACCTCCCTTACTTTACAGTTTGGATTTCATTCCGTTAGTTTCCGTTAGTTCCGTTAGTTAAATGGACGGAAAATGTACGGAAATGTACGGAAAATGTACGGAAAATGAAATCTTCAATTTTATTTAGTTCTACACCTATCTTAGGGCTCTCATTAAAAGTCCTAGAGTTAAAAATTAATTATGATCATTTAGGATAAAATAATTAAAAAAATAAAATCTTCGCACCGATTCAAACGGATTAAAAATTGAAGCACTTAAGTATCTGCTTTTCATTTGGCTCTATGGTTTTCTTAAAGCTTTCATTGAAAATCCTAAAGCGAAAAATTAATTATGACCCTTTAGGATAAAATAATCAGAAAAATACGATTTTCGCACCAATTCAAACGGATTGAAAATTTGAGCACTTAAGTATCTCCTCTTCGTTTAGTTTTACGGCTATCTTAGGGCTCTCATTGAAAATCTTAAAACCAAAAATTAATTATTGCACTTTAAGATAAAATAATAAAAAAAATAAGATCTTTGCGCCGATTCAAGTAGATTGAAAATTGGAGCACTTAAGTATTTGCTCTTCATTGAAAGCTCTAAAATCAAGTGAAAAGCAAAATTTTTAAATGCTCCAAATTTTAATCCGTTTGAATCGGTGCGAAGATTTTATTTTTTTAACTATTTTATCCTAAATGATCATAATTAATTTTTAACTCTAGGACTTTTAATGAGAGCCCTAAGATATGTGTAGAACTAAATAAAATTGAAGATTTCATTTTCCGTACATTTCCGTACATTTTCGTACATTTTCCGTCCATTTAACTAACGGAACTAACGGAATGAAACCCAAACTGTAAAGTAAGGGAGGTTTCTGTCATTTTTGAAAACTGAGGGGTACTTTCTGTCATTGTCATATACCTCAGGGGGTCTGAGTGAAATTTGCCCAATAAGATTTATATTGCATATATTTTTATTTCAGTAAGTCTGTTATTTTTTAGCTTCAAAATTATAAAAAAGTACTTTTTTTTAGGGGGGGAAAACAGAACATCACCAAATTTCCTTCAATGTTTCTAATTTTCTGAGCCATCTCTCTCTCTCTCTCTCTCTCTCTCTCTCTCTATATATATATATATATATATATATATATGTATACACACACACTCCAATTTCTCTTGCATGCATTACATTTTCTGAGCCATCCATCTAGTCATTCATCATTATTTTGGAAAATATTTTTTATTTGCTAATCAAATACCGAAAAATAAAAGTTTAAAATTTATTTTTATAAAAATTATCTTACATGAAATATATTTACATCATATCGAAACAAACGGAGCTAGAGAGTAAAAACTATAAAAAAAAAATAGTCTAGGGTCCACTATAAAGAACTTGTAACCCAGTTAGTCCACCTCTAAAGTTTGTAACCCCTCTAGTCCACTAATATAGTTTAGTAAGGCCTTAAGTCCACTTCTTTTAAAAAAGAAATTAAACCAAGACAAAAATGTCCTCCTATATAAGCTGTCATATAGAGAGAAACTCTAGACCAAAAATAAATCTGGAGCAAAACCTCCTCCTCTCTCTCTGCCGTCGGAGAAAAGTGGGTATGGGGATTCTGCATCTAAAAAGTAGGTTTGAGAGGTTTCCGTCAAAAAATGGTCGGGGTGATTTCTCTACTGCATGGGTTCATTTCGATCTAATTTCAACTCATCAATGGGCCGTATTATCAATTGGCGGTTGGAATTGCTGACGATATTTCTGCCAAGATTTGCTGACAACGTGAATCTACATCCTCTCAAATGTGATGGGCTTTTCAAGGGATCCAGAAAAATCAAGGGTTGTTCAAGAGGCTGTCTTCCACTTTGTTTTGTCTTCAGCACCATTTAACTACTTTTTGGGCCATGTTTGGCAAATTTCCATTTTTCCTTGATCTTTGTTCGGTTCGGTTGACATCTTGTTAACCGAATTTTACCAAAGTTAAATATTATATATGTAATTGTGTTTGGCATAAAACACATGCAGAGAACATGTAAATTGTGACATATAAGTTTATATGTGCACTGTTTCATGTAGAGAACATATTTGGCATGGTACAAAGTTTAGATATGCACATATGATATTATATGTGTTTGTGTTGGCAAAAAATACGTTCCAGATATCCATAGATCGATAACCTTATATGTCTCAGATCTATCTTCGTTTTTTATAACGTATAGAGGATAACCTTATATATTAAGGTGTGGCGGGTTCAAGAAGGGAAGGACTCCAAACGGGTTTTAAAAAAAAGAAAAGAAAAATTTGTCACACATATAACGTTATATGTTAAGGGTGACGGGTTCAATAAGGAAATGACTCAAAACAAGAATAAAAAAAAATTTGTCACACATAAAAAGTTATATGCTGGCGTGGTGGTGATGGAGGTGGAGTGGTGGTGGTGGTGGCGGCGGCGGAGGTGGTAAAAAAACAAAACGAAATTTTTGTCACACATGTAACGTTATATGTTGGCGTCGTGGTGGTGGTGGAGTGGTGGGGGTGGTGGGTGTGGTGGTTACGTGGTTGCAACAAGATCAAATAAAATGGAAAATTATTTTTTTTGTGTTAGCCAAACAATGCGTATATTT
Organism: Rhododendron simsii; assembly: GCA_014282245.1. Lineage (NCBI taxonomy): Eukaryota > Viridiplantae > Streptophyta > Magnoliopsida > Ericales > Ericaceae > Rhododendron > Rhododendron simsii. The sequence goes on from CM024962.1 coordinate 9,227,864, forward strand.
CTTTTAAATTGGGTAGTTTTGTCATTGAAATAATTAGTGGACTAGAGGGGTTAAGAACTTTAGAAGTAGACTAGAGGAATTAGAAACATGCTATAGTGGATCTCTCAAAAATTCTTCCGACGACTTATAGACAGAACACAACATAATTCATCTCTTTTGGGACACTCAAGGACAGGAATAAAGTGCTTGGCGCGCACTTTATTTTCCTCCCACTCCCCACAATGTTGACCAAAAGAGATGAATTATGATGGCTAATCATCTTATTGCAGTGGTGAAAGTAACAAGTCATCTAACTAGCAATTGGCTAAGGAATTAAAGGCTATATACTTGCTTTATCTTTTTCTTTCTTTTTACCCCTAATTTTTCCAAGTAGTAATCTTACTCCTAAAATTGAAATGTTCGAATTCCAAATGAATTCGTGTGATTTCATGTGGCACTGCATGCATGTTCATATGGGTGAGCATGGACCAAAGTTGCTCAGATTAATGAAAAAATAAGGACCAAACCAATATCACGGATCAAAGATTTTGAAAATGAAATTAAATCATGCAGTTCGTAGAACCAAATCAATCCAAACTCAGGACCAATCGAGGGGTAAGTCCTGCAAGCCTGCAGGCTTGGGTGACCCCCTGAATGTGGCAACCCAAAAAAATGTATTCCCAAAAGAAATAATTTTGTTTGAGATTAAGCAAAGTTTCTTGGTACACAACTAACATTATGATAGGGATGCATTATGCAAAGAACTTAGACATTTGAAAACAAAATTGCCGAGAAGTAACAAAATCTATTGACATCCTTGATTTTGTATGTTCTAATTGTTTGGAAATATGATTGTTCCCAAACGGCATGTGTTGCTTATACGGATTATAGTTTCTTCAGCGGATATGCATTTTCTAAGTGGAAATTGATAAAAATTTACCTTACACAAAAGAGATTAAGGCCCTGTTTGATAGGAAGGATTGGATTAAATGAGATTGTGGTCAATGGATTATATATTAGTGAGGGGATTATTCGTGAGGGACTATTTGGGGGTATAGTCTCTCATATCCCATGTTTAAATTTGTTTGTGCGTAGGGTTCAACAATGGATAAGGTTATTCTCATGTGTCCTACATTTGTTTTGAATACCTCTCATGACAAGGATTAATGGCTCAATTGTCCATATTGCCCCTAGTACAATTTATAGATGAGTAATTCTATTTGAACCCAAAATATTTATCTCTAACCCCGATTACTCTTTACAACGATCTCAATTAATTTGATCCACAAAAAATAAATCTCGATTTTCAATTGACTATTGTTGCCTCCGAAGCAATCTACAAGCCCACTCATACCCTTCTATAGCAAGACACGACACTCCACAAAGGAGACTCTTTTGGAAAAACCATTGAAAGAATTAAGTAAACCATCGAAAGCTTCTAACAATATATATATATATATATATATATATATATATATATATATCAAAATTATTAGGTTTGTTTTCAAAATGTTTACATTTTACCAAAAAAAAGTTTACTGAAAGTTTGCATATTTCAAATTGTTTTCAAAATGTTTACAACTCATGTCTGGTTTGAAAATTAATTTCTCAAAAAGTGTGTTGTGTGAGGTTAAATGTCAAGAACAAGATGTAGAAGCATTAGCTCAAGTGATGGGGTGTCGTGTGGGGTCTCTCCGTTGCATTATCTTGGACTCCCACTTGGTGCTAATCCTTGAAAAGTTTAAACTTGGCACACCCTCCACTTAAGAGGGTAAATATTACCATCCTTCCTATTGATTGAAATAGTATGGATCCCACCACAAAGTGGTGTCATGCTTATCCAAAAATGTATTTCATGGTAAGCGTGACATCACATTGTAGTGGGATCTGCATTATTTTAACCAATAGAAAGAAGAGTGAACAAAATTGCACTCCAACCTGTGGTAGATAGGATAGAGAAAAGATTGGCAGTGTGAAAAGGGAGATTTATATCCTCTGGTGATAATTGACACTCATCAACTCAAATACAAGCAATCTGCCTATCTACTTCATGTCTATCTTTTAAATGCCAATTTATGTTGTAGGGACAATTGAAAAACTGCAAAAACTGTTTATTTGGGGATACCATTGATAAGAAAAAGATCTATTTGGTTAAATGGAAAACTATAACTAAGGCCACCGGACAGTCGATCCGAGGGCTGGGGTCCAATAGATTGATTGAACAAAAAATGCTCTGTTAGCAAAGTGGCTTACGTGGAGAAATAGGATTCTTTGTGGGCATCCGAAGTGGTATGCAGGAGATTTGGATTATCACACCAAGACTGGCTTCCCAAATTATCTGGAAAGACATCTGTGCAATATGAAAATACGTGCTATATGAGGTGTAAAACCATATATACCCCACGAAAACCCCACAAGCCCCCTGAAGCTGCGGCCGAATATGCATCCAACATCGCCTACCACCGTCACCAGAGATGACTCTCTGTTGAGCCTTCCATCGGTCGAAGAACACCTACACAAATTTTTTTTTCCTTAGAATACAAGTAAAATTGGATCGGCTCGGATCTTTTTGAACACGTCCAATTTAAGATTAATGAACACTCAATTTATAGTCTTGAATACGATTTACCCAAAAAGAATGGAACATCCAACCCAAGAACCGGATAGCAGCACTCAATCATGAACCCAATTATAGCCCATCAATCCACGTAATTCATATTTGAACACATAATACATTAATTACTTCAGAATAAAGACTCATAATCATAATAAAGAAATTTAAATGGAAAACTATAACTAAGGGCAAAAAATATGGAGGGCTGGGGGTGAAAAGATTGATTGGACAAAATCATGCTATGTTAGCAAAGTGGTCGTGGAGAAAAGGATTCTTTGTGGGCTAAAGTGGTATGCAGGAGATATGGATTATCACACCAAGACTGGCTTCCCAAATTATCTGGAAAGACATCTGTGCAATTGAAAATACGGCTAATGAGGTGAAAACCAAAACCCCACAAGCCCCCTGAAGCTGCGGCCGAATATGCATAAACTCGCCTCCCCGTCACCAGAGGTGACTCTCTGTTGAGCCTTCCATGGTCAAGAACACCTACACAAAAAATTTTTTCCTTAGAATACAAGTAAAATTTATCGGCTAATCTTTTTTTGAACACCCAATTTAAATATTAATGAACACTCAATTTTAATAGTCTTGAATACTTTACCCAAAAAGAATGGAACATCCAACCCAAAAACCTGTTGAACACTCAATCATAACCCAATTATAGCCCATCAATCCACGTAATTCATATTTGAACACATAATACATTAATTACTTCAAATAAAACTCATAATCATAATAAAGAAATTGAAAAAGAAACAAAAAAAAAAGGAAGAAGAAGAATCTATTGGTGTAAGTATTATGCTTGGCATGCAAGTAGAGTATAGTGCAATTGGTGTCTCCCTTAGACTTCGATTCCCATAAACACTCATCTCTCTCCCCAAATCCCCTAGGATATAGTAGATTAAGATTAACGAATGACAAAAAAAAAAAATGTATTATGCTCTGCGTTATCTCTCCACCTTTATTAATATCGATGGTCTAAATATGTTAATTTCGCATTCATGACAATAACTACTTTATTTGTTTTGTCTTATTAGCTAATAGAATTATGGACAAAGCTTTAAAAAAATTTATCTACATTGCAAACGCCGTTAACTTGAATAATATTTCTTCGAATTTAAGATTACAATAGAAAAATTAAATCTCATCATGTCATCTTAAAGAATAACATATTCTTGAGAAGGTTAATCCGAACATACTCGCCATAGTTTCTTTCAAAAGGGTTTTAGTAGTTTTTTTTTTGATCGGCAAAATAAAATTTAATTAAAAACTCGATAAATAGTACATCGAGAAGGAGAGGGTGAGCATCATAGAACATTCATGTGCAAACCACAATTCGGGGGAGAAGAGAAAACCAACCAATAGTTGGTGCAAAAGAAAAGAAAAGAAAAAGGGACCAAAATAAAACTATTCACTCCAATAAATCCAGAAAAAAAAAAATCCAGACAGCCAAATATTGTGCCTTCTAATTCCATCCAAGTGGCACCTAAAGTGTTCAATCGAATAAGAATTCAGGTTGCTATTTCCTTTTAACTCAAAAAGCCATCCTGAGCTTGATTGAGTCCACAGCTTCGTCGACATTAGGTTGTTTGTCTTTGAAAACTAGATCATTTCTAGTATTTCAGATACTCCAAAGTAAGCATATAGGGTAGTGTTGCAACAGATTTCCTCAAGATTATGGAAAGAATCGAAGAACCGAAAATCATTGTCACCAAATAAGAGATTAATATTCCTCAGGGTTTTAGTAGATTAATATGCCGATTAAACATTTACACCAAATATGAGATCTCATCTAGGACAATTGTAAAACAAAAATTCTCCATTCTTGAAACACTATCTACTTATGCAATACGACAACTTTAAAACAAATTTTTTTTTTTTTTTTGAAAAGCAAGTATATATTTTTTAAGTTTTCATTTTGCCTTGTAGTTAATTTTTTTAGAATAAGGGTTGTTTTTTTTACCGCACACCATAGCATCATCGTTTATAGTTTTATACTAGTATATGACATTTTGTACTTATATTATTGGTTAATAGATCAGTTAGTAGAGTTAAGATAATTTCTAAACATCCTATTACAAATTTTTGGAGCCGCCACTGCGTGCCCGTCACCACCTTAATCACCGTATGCCTCCCATATCCCACCTCCTCTTCACCGCCCTAAAGCCCCCTCAGCGCCTCCTAAGTCGCTCTCCAACCACAGCCCCAACATTGCCTTCCTTCCGGATCCCGCTGCCAAGACCCACGGCCCAAATAACATCACTCCTCCTTCCCAGCGCTGCCAGCATCCACCTAAATAAAACCTCCCTGGACTCCACCCTAATGCCGCCTCCCAAACCTGGCCGCCCTACACACCAAAACAGAAGCCCCTAAATTGAAAACCCCAGGCCACTGCCGCCGTACTGTGCCTCCTGATGGATTTTCGTACCCTCCCATTTAAAATTTTAACTCGAACTGTTTATGTTGTAGAGCTTGACCAGTAAAATATCTATGCAAAAACTTAAGTCAATTGAATATTCGTAACTACATCAAATGAAACTTCTTTCGAATTGCAATCCAAAATCATATGCTGTTAATGTCTCAATAATATCATACTCCCTTCATCCCTTAATAAATGTTCATGTTACATTTTAAAAAAATCATTTATATCTTCAAAGTATATTATTTTTTTATATGTAATATGGATCTTATTTGATAGATTTCAATTGGTTTTATTCGACAAAGTTTTAAAAATTATGAAAAACAATATAAATTGAAAGATATAATTAATTTAAAAATAATTTTAAAAAGTGAAACTGGACACTTATTGAGGGACAAAGAGAGTATACTGTATACTTAAGTCACCGTGTTACAATGTTTGATTGATTTAATTTTTATGGAAAATGTTCGGGTCAAATTCGAGATCGAGATGAATCCCGCTTTGCACTCATAGCGGTGAAGGGTGGTGTGGCTACATTAAGCTACAGTTTAGATGATTGAAATTTTTAGTAGGAATAAAAATATGATTACTAGGAATTAAATTCCTACAAATTTTATTGAGTGGGAATAAGAATATGATTAATAGGAATGAAATTCCTAGGAATACAATACCTGAAGTAATTTTGTTCCAGTGTTTGGATTAATTCAGTAATCCTATGCATGAATCAATTTTTTTGAAAATTTATCAAAGTCAATAATTTTCTTTTTTATTGATTGAGCAAGGAATCTAAGATTCCCATGGGGTAAGAGAGGGATCAGATTCCTACTCAATCTGATAACGTGATTCCTGGTCTAATATGTCATGAAGAGTCATAATCTTATTCCTGTCTCTCCCAAACATGGAAATCCAAAGAGTGTGACATCACATTCTTATTTATGTTCCTTCCAAACCTCGAAATCATAAAAGTATAGTGTTACATTCCATACCTCAAAATTCTTGCCATCCAAATTGAGCCTTTACGAGTGCTTCTAAAAATTTCCAAAATTATTATTGCAAAATTTAGTTACTTTTCCATATCTGAATTTTATAAGCAGATAATGAATTCTTCTGACGAATAAGCCTCTAATTTGGTTAAAACATCTTTATTCTTTCTCTTTTGAGAGAGGGTTTTCCTACGTTTATCCCTACAATTCTCTCAGCTATGTACAGTCCTTCGGAAAACGTTATAATACACACTCCTATTTGAATGCATAGTATGATAAGCACTCTCTTATACTATGTTTGGTTTGGTTTTTGAAATTTTTTTTGAAAAATAATAAGTGTAATTAAGTAGAAAGAGATAGAGAGAAAAATGTTGGAAGTAGGGGGAATTTTTTGAAAAATTCTTTTTGAAAAGCAAAGTGAACAAGGCATAATAATCACTTGACAAGCATAACAGTACTAAATATGAAATTTAAAACATCTGTATAAAAATTCATAATATGGGTATAGAAATTCATAAGATTTGCTTCAAATTCATAAACATGAATTATAGAACGTCATGACATACAAATATCTTTTCCCCATAACTCATGTATTTGGATTGGCTCACACACCACTCGACTAATATTGGGAGACCAGTCCCGCCGTCCACTAACGACCGGGAGCTAAATTAAGCATGAGACAGCCTATGGATTGACCCCAAAGGCATATTATACAAATATTATAAATTGAAACTAAAATCCTAGTTTTATGAAGCCCAATACAAACGTTAAGCATTTAAGATATGTTATGGATACCGGTAGGTATGTTTTCTGAATTTATAGGGCGAAATTGGGCCCCACATGACGTGCGGCGGTCCTAGCACGGTCAATTATATATCAAAATCTGGAACCTTGCGTAATTCATTTGGGCCTTACTCGAATCCAAATGAAATCTCTGGACATGTAGGTAGGAATGGCATCGGGCGGGCCGGATTTTGGTGTACCTCAACTCCGGTCCGAAAATTATCACACGGGCCCGATGCCGACCAGGTATTTTTTGGGTACCCCGTGCCCACCCCAATCGGGGAACAGGCCGCTCCATAAGAAATTTGGAAAAATTGTTAACCTAAAAGCAAAATAAAAGAAAATAGTTATAAATAAAAATAGTTGGGTAAAAGTCATAATTTTTTTACTTTTTCGATCGTCTTCGTCTTGAGTTGGGTAAAAGTCATAATTTTTTTACTTTTTCGATCGTCTTCGTCTTGACAAGACGAATCATAATCCACAAAAGTTAGGGGCAAAATTAACAAATGCGAAAAAAATTTAAATAAGAACAAAACAAGAAAAAACCTAAAATTCCCCAAAAGCCGTTAGTAGCACTTAGCCTAAGTAACGTAATTATTTCGGTAGTACTTTGTAATTCAATTTTTGCCTTAAATTTTGCTCTTAATATTTGTTTTCGCAAATTTTAGTAGCTTAGAATCTTTATTAAGATACCTTCACTCTTCCACCAACAATAATAGATCTCGAACAGGCCAGGGCAGGCACAGGCATGACATGGCATAAAAGTTAAAACAAACACTAAAGTGGGTTGGGCTGATCCACTGTTTTGGAGCCCACGACGTGGGCCCAGAACGAGCACAACATGAAACACAGTATGAGCATGACACGAAGCACATTATGGGCACGTGTAAGGGCACAACACAAATGTGATTTTTTATTTTTCATAAAAAATTACTGGTAAGAAACATCCAAAAAATGATGATTTATGCCAAATGTGAATTGTCTACCATATAAATATCACAAAAGTGGATGATGTTACTGAATACTTTTCAAACTTATCCTCGGCTAGGCTGAGCCGTGGATATTCTGAAATAGCATGACATGATTATTAAATGGGCCGGCCCAGGCACGGCATGAAACATGCTAGGCATGAAAATAAATGGCCTGGGCCGGCACGGCACTGCCCATTCGCCACTTCTAAAACAATTATGCATGTGTGACTTAGCCTTCGTTCCCCGTTTACTTGAGCGAGATTGGTTACTCACCGAATGCATCGTAGCAGGTTTGAGACATGGGAACGATGTCCCTTGTGCTATGTCATCTTACATTTACAAGCTCGATTGTATTGCATTTATCCTCGAAAGGGCCGTAAAAGCATCGAGTCTTTGGTTTTTTACGACATTTGCTGCGAGTCTAGAGTTCCTAACTTCCCATGATTACGCCCAAATAGAGTTCACATAATTGGATAGTAGGTTTGGGTAAAATATTTATTTTGTTCGGTTGACAAGAAAGTTCAAAATAATACAACTACGTGTTAGGGCTGCTCAAAAAATCCAGTGAACCGTGAAACCGGTCCGGACCTAATCGATCTGTCCCTTTTGGATTTTGTTTGTGGATTAATGGTCCGGACACGGATTGAAAAACTAGAAAACCGTGATTTGCGGTTCGGTCCACGGATTTTCATTACGAAACCGTAAATTATCCGAACCGGACCGTGAGATATTTATTTTATATAAATAATATATATGTGTGTATTTATATAATAAATTGTTAGTAATGTTAACAATTTTTTCCACCAATTTTAATATTTTATCTTAATAATGGGATATAGTGTAAATGTACATAAAATATAAGGAGTAAATCGTAGTTTTTTTGTAAAAATTACGGGTAACCGTATTTGAGTTTTAGTAGTTCGTTTCTTTTCCGATTCTTTTATGTTATGTAATGTTCTATAATGATACAATCCTACTTGTGCTTAGATTCTTTTGAATTTGATTTTTGAAGTAAGCTTTTGGTAATTTATGTAATAAGTACTTTCTGGTGGTGTTAAACTTAATTCTGAATGTAACATTCTTCCATTTTATTGTGAGATATATGTTTGACCTTTATTTTTACTAAAATCCGTGGACAAAACCGTAACCAATCCGTGAGTCACAGATCGGATTGGAACTGGACCGTAGGACTTTTGGTCCGGACACGAATTTCATTTTGTAAAAACCGTGACTAGTGGTTCGGTCCATGGATTCCTAGAAATCCGAACTACGTATTATTCATCATACGGCAAATTGGTTTCCGTTCATTTTGTAAAAACCGTGAAATACGTATTATTCATCATACGGCAAAATGGTTTCCGTTCAAAAGACCCGTACGCTGTACGTAAGTCGTTTTTGGATGTGATTCGCTAGTCTAAGCCCGCCATTGACGCTGCCCTTCTCCTTCCCCCAAATTTCTCCGGCACCAATTCCATCATCTCATCATCTCCACGGCAATCATATCAGACAAAAAGGCCTAGTGTTCTTTTTACGGCAGGCATACAAAGAAAAAAGACCCTTAAAATACTCTTAAAAGATGATGTCATTGTATTGGCCCACCTTTCCAACCAAACTCATTAAAATCTTTTTTTCTTTTATTCTCGGGCCAGGCTCTCATGCTCTCTCTCCTCTCATTCTCTCTCCCCTCTTCTGGCCCTCATTCTCTCTTTCGTGTACAACTTGCAGAGAGAAGGGGTTTCTGTTTTCCAATTTAATTTTCGCAGCTTTTTAATTTCGCGCTAAACCGGCGACATCACCACCACCAGCGATGAACAAAACACACAAATTGAAAATTACAAAAAAATAAGTTAGGGATAATGCCTTGTTCTCTTCACTTTACAAAAAGAATTTTTCAAAAAATATCCCATAGATTCCCCCTACTTACAATATTTCTCTCTCTATCTCTCTCTACTTATTATCCCTACAATTTTTCAAAATTTTTTTCAAAAGTCAAACCAAACACAGCATTAAATGTATTGATACATACCAGAGTTTGCCGTCGTGGATCAAGAGATTTTTTATCAAGTCATGTGAGTGCAAGAGGTAATTTAGAGTAGAATAAGGGCTGTTTTGGAGCCCTTTTTAGCACCAAAATGGAAGTGTTTTGGAACCTCTGTAGCGCCAAATGAAAAAAGTCAGATGGTCCCCCTCCCCTTTTGGAGGGTTTACACTTTACACGAAGAGGAGAGAGAGAGAGCGCATGAGGGCCTGGCCTGAGAATAAAAGAAAAAAAGATTTTAATGAGTTTGGTTGGAAAGGTGGGTCCATACAATGACATCATTTTTTAAGGGTTTTTTTTCTTTGTATGTAGCATTTCCTTATGTTAAATATCCAAATCTGTATCAGTTTTATGGCGGGCGCTATGTGTGTACATATTCTCTCCACAAATTTGTGTCAATTTTTATGCCGGGCGGTATGTTAAATATCCAAAGTGCTTACATGCTCTCTCTCTCTCTCTCTCTCTCTCTCTCTTAAATATCCAAAGTGCTTACATGCTCTCTCTCTCTCTCTCTCTCTCTCTCTCTCTCTCTCTCTCTGTGCGGACTTCTAATCTCAACCATCAGATCTCATTTGACTGCTGAGACTAGAAGTTTGCACACAAGAACGTGCCGGATCCCTCACTAGAAGCCGACTGTCCTGGCTCACGCAAATCGTATTACAGAAGAGGGAGGTGACAATTATATTTTCCTTGACAGGTTCTTAAGGCAATAAAATGGTAGTTTGAGAAAAATAAATACTAGCCGGTCTCAAAATTGATGTTCACATCATAAAATAGGCCTATCAAGGACCATGCTATGGTGTTCCCAGTCATTTTGGAGACAACGTAATTTTTGGCATAACTTCATCATTATGAGCATAATTAAAATCCATTACAAGCATAACAAAATTCAAACAAGGCATAACCAAACTCAACCAAGGCATAACAAACAAGTTATGTCTTGTTAAGGTTCTGTTATGCTTGTAATAGGCTTTGATTATACTCATAATAGTTTTGTTACACCAAAAATTATGGTATCCTCAAAATGATCGGGGACACCAAAATCATTTCCTCTTTAAATGAACAATAACCAAAAACATCACAAGTCACAACAAGAGAAATAAAATTCTAAATAGGTTGGTACCCTACCCTCCACATGTCTATCAATTCCCTATCCAACGCTCATACGCTTATGACCAAGCAAATCTTTCTTGTAATTCCTATTACCTTTCGCCCACGCACAAACCTCCAAAACTGCCATTCAAAGCCCTAACAACCCAAACAAAAAACAATCTCAATAATTCGATGCACAAAAAACATACGTTATACCTTTCCTTTAAAATTTAGTACCTCCGATTAGGGGTGTTCAAAAAAACCGTCCGAACTGTAAAACTAGTCCGATCAGGACCGAACCGTCCTATTTGGTCTGGTTCTGCGGTCAGGTTATGGTTCCAAAAAAATAAAAATCCTTAATTTTGGTTCGGTTACTGGTTGTCAATTAAAGAACCGTGGTTAGAACCGGACCAGACCTTTTAAAACTAATATATATAATTATATAAAAATAAATATATGTGTGTAATTTGGTAGGTTAATCTCTTTCTTGCGAAACTTACTTTATTTAGAGATGAAATTTCATTTGTTAGAAAAGTTCTTTTATTTTCTTCCTTCTTTTTCTATTATAATAGATTACCTTTCTATTCTTTCAATTCTTTGCAACCTTATTTAACGGATTAGTTTTTATAATTTCAATCTCACGTCTCGCTTTCTCACACACCGGAGATAGACTTAATTTGGATGCTAATTAGATAGAATCGGAACCGGAGCCGAACCAAAATCGGACCGGTTTTGCGGTTTGGTTCTGGTTAGGTTCCACTCATATATTGGTTAGGTTCTGATTCCCAATTTCCTAGAACCGTTTGAAATTATCCGGATACGGGTTTTCTAGATAACCGGACCAATCCAGACCGTGTACACCCCTAATAGCAATGGTGAGTAAGGTGTGAGGTCGACGTCGGCGTCCTTGATTCTCTCTCTCTCTCTCTCTCTCTCTCTCTCTCTCTCTCTGTTTTGGAAATTTTAATTTTTTTTCCTTTTTTTGGCGTTTATATGTTAAAATATGAAAAAAAGTTGGATTGGATTTGAATTTTCAAATCAGATATACGATTTTCTGGATTTGGATTTGCCGAATTTGCATCAGATCGGATTCGAGCTTTTTCAGATTGACTTCGGATCCGATTCAGATCCATTTACATGCATAGCATAAATAGGTGCTCCTTTCAAGTATATATATATATATACACATAGAGTCTACTTCACGTAAGGGTGCTCACATATATACAATTTGCGGACATCGAGTGCCGGCTTTTAGATTGTGTTTTAAATGGTCCGGATCCACAAATGCTTTCTTACCGGTAAGAATATAAATTTCGTAGTCGATTTCTTCTTCTTCCTAGTCGGAATATGTTTCCCATTCAGATCTTTCTTTGAAATCAACTTATTCTTTTTCCAAGTCGGAATATGTTTCCTATTCGGATCCTTCTTCGAAGTCGACTTCTTCTTTTTCCAAGTCTATTTTTCTGACAATTTTCTCTTTATCTTTCTCCTCCTTACCGTAGGAAAGCGTTCATGGATTCAGACCATTCAAAACACAATTCAACGGCTCACGTTCGACGTCCTCATTTTCCCTAGTTAAAGACGTCCGCATGTGAAAGCTAGTGTAAGCGGACTGTGTGAATATATGTATACACACTATTCAAAAATTTCCTAGAAAGCACTCTCTCATTTGGGCATATGCGATGCGAGTGCCAATCGTGTAGAACGGAATATGTTTCCCATTCAGATCTTTCGTTGAAATCAACTTATTCTCTTTCCAAGTCGGAATATGTTTCCCATAATTCAGATCCTTTTTCGAAGTCGACTTCTTCTTTTTCCAAGTCTATTTTTCTGACAATTTTCTCTTTATCTTTCTCCTCCTTACCATAAGAAAGCGTCTGCGGATTCGGACCATTCATAACACAATCCAACGGCTCGCGTTCAACGTCCTCATTTTCCCTAGTTAAGGACGTCCGCATGTGAAAGCTAGTGTTAGCGGATTGTGTGAATAGATGTATACACACTATTCAAAAATTTCCTAGAAAGCGCTCTCTCATTTGGGCATATGCGATGCGAGTGCCAATCGTGTAGAAAAGAGAGGAGAAGATATTTAGGAAGGCATTTTTTTCTTGGCAGACAGTTAATTGAAGGGGCAATTTATGAAACTAAAGTGTGAGTTATCCTCATTAGTGAGGTTGACACCAAAAAGGGTGTTTCTTTTATTTATTTTTTTCAACAGCAAAAAGGTTTTATTAATCATTATAAACTATTACAAATATTAAACGGAACAAGGACACACCGTCATAAACCTCCCAAGACCATCAAAAAAGACAGCATAGAAGGCAAGGCACCAACCGATCACCAAAAACCCAAAAGAAACCCAACCTGAAAACAATTAAAACCTAGCGAACCTCGAGCCCAAAGAACTAACCCCCAGCAACAAAAACCACCAAAGTCTAACAACACCCGAAAGCCACCGAAAGGGTGTTTCTTTTGTAATAGTAGTAATATGTTGTAATTTCTACTACCTTTTGAAATGAAATCTGAGTTAAGTTGTAGACTTTTCTACGTAAACATTGTGCATACCAACACAAACCCCAAACATCACAACAAATATTATACCTTTCCTTTAATATTTTCTGCAAAATTATTTACAATAACAATTATTTTACGTTGTAAAATGTTCTAAGTCAAAACAAAAAGAGTTGCCAATAGGCTCTAATCTAGTTGGCATCTCTTGATCCTCCCTCATAGGAGGGAAGCCAGGATTTGACTCCCGTCATAAGCGTTTGGTATTCAAGACTCTGAATAGTCTCTAAAATCCCTTGTGAAGTAAAACAAACTTAATTTTTTCTTGATAAAAGTTCTTTTATTTTTTTTGGTGGGTCCCATTAGCACTGACCTAAGATGCATGGACCACATGAGACTTTAGAGTATCTGGATTCTATTTGTCCCAAGGTGAGGTCCGGCCTCTATAAATTGTGCCCCATGCACTGGCCTAAAAGCAGTACCCCATTAGCATTCCTTCTCTCTCTCTCTCTCTCTCTCTCTGATATTATTGTGGTGTTGTTGGATGATGAAGAAAGATGCTTTTCCTTCACTACTGTGTGCTCTGGTTGTGGTGGTGGTGCTGGCGAATGCACGGGTGACCGAGACGGTGACGTGTAACCCCTTGGAACTGAGGCCATGTCTAGGGGCATTCACGTCGGGGCAGCCGCCATCGGCAGGTTGCTGTGACAAGGCGAGGGAGCAGAAGCCTTGCCTCTGTGGGTATATCAAGAACCCTAACCTCAAAAAGTTTGTCAACTCTCCGAACACCAGGAAGGTTGGCGCCGCCTGTGGTATCCCTTACCCAAAATGCTAGAATATTTACAAATCCCAAACAAAAGGAAAAATTGAAGATAGTATCACTATTAGCATGAAAGTGAAAGAAAAATGCATTGATCACTACCTGTCTACTTGTTTATGACTAGTTTTAAGAATACATAATAATAAAACTTTGCTGGTGGGATTGAATCGCCGGCAGAGTCGTCGTTGTCTGGTCATGTCTTTTTTTGCTAGCTAGTTGTGTCGCGTCATCTATTACAAGTTTTGTATTTGGAGAAAATAATGGAAAACATGTGGTACGTACTACTCTGCTTCTATTGTTTCTAGATCTGTGTCTCTAGTATTTTTGCTGTATACAAGAGCTAAGGGCCATTTTTCCCTACGTGCAATGTAGCAATCAGAAATACTTGAATCATGGTGAGTTGAGGTGTGTCTCCTCCAACGTTCTGTTGGAGGATTTTGTTTGATGTTTCCTTTCTTGCTTGATATTGTAAGTTCTAATGCTTACTATGGTTGAGCTCCTCGATGTATCCCTTCGAGTTTGTAATAAAAGTTTCATTTGCCGATCAAATATATATATATATATATATATATATATATATATGATCATAGCCAATACACAAATTAGGGCTTGTTTTTGTTAAGCATATTAAGCCTTGGGATTGGACTATCAATTCCATGGGTTTCACAAAAGATATACTTATTCATGGATGCACTGTAAAGTGGCTCTTTACGGAGCTAGACGATCTCAGTCATCCGTTTCGGCATTGAACTGCATAGATTAAAAATAATCTATTCACGCGAATAGATTGTTTTTAATCCGTATCATCCAAAACACTTTTGAACGGCCAAAATTGAACTCCGTAAAATTTTATTTATGGAACCTTTGTAATAAAGATTTTCTCGTTTCACAATACCATGTTTGATATCCAAAAATGGGGTTGGACAATGAGTCCAATGGATTAGGAAGCCTAGCCTTGGGGAGTATTGACCATGGCCTCTCCCACTTGATATTAGTGGTCCAATTCCATGGGTTTCTCCTCACGTGTTTTTGGTTGGAAGTAATAGGAGGGAGTAATCAGCACGCCGAAAGTTTCTGGCTTGAATAGTTGGAAATAATTGAAAAGTGGTTGATTGAAATTTTTTTTTGGTTGGAAAGCGGTTGAATGGTTTGAATGACAAAAAATTGTTGACAAGTGGTTAAAAAATTAAGTGCTTTAATTTTCAATCCGCTTAAATCGTTGCAAGAGTGGGCTGGTTTTTGGGTGGTCCTCAAGTTACAAGAGGTTAAAAAAGCTTTACGGACCTGGAACAAGGAAGAATTTGGAGATGTGAACAGGAAGATTCAAGATTTTGAATCTAGACTTGAGCAACTAGTCCTTCTGTGGGAAAGTAGAAATCTATCCAATGCAGAGAAAGAGGAAAGAAGTCATGTCAAAGCAGAATTTTGGAAGTGGTCAAGATTAGCTATAACGTTGTGGAGACAAAAATCAAGGGTGAAATGGCTCAAACTGGGTGACAAAAATACCAGGTTCTTTCACTCAGTTGCAAATCACAGATTTCTCAAGAACATCATTAGAGCAATCAGAGATGATGAGGTTTGGGTGGAAGAACCAAAACTGATCAAAGAAGCAGCAGTGAAATACTTCAACTCCATCTTTAAAGAGGGGGATGATATTAGACCTACTTTAAGGGGTCTCTTACACAGAAGACTACCAGGAGACTTGTCTATGGAGATGGAAACGCATTTTGAGGAAGTAGAAATTTTATTGGCCCTAAAGAGTTGCAGCTCGTTCAAAGCTCCTAGGCCAGACGGCTTTAATTTCTTTTTCTTCAAGAAAGAATGGCCCTTCATGAAAAAGGATGTCTTGAATTTTTTTTTTGGAGTTCCATTCCAATGCGAAACTAGTTTCTAGTATTAACTCCACTTTCCTCGCTCTTATACCTTAGGCTGATGGACCTATAAAGTTTCAGGAATTCAGACCAATAAGTATGGTGGGTGGAATTTATACAAATTGTTGTCAAAAGTTTTAGCAAATAGGCTAAAGAAGACTCTTCCAGCTCTGATTGGGGAAGCTTTGTAAATGGTAGACAAATCCTCAATGGGGTCTTGATAGCAAATAAGATAGTCCACCACTGGAAATATAGTCACCAAGGTGGTCTGATCCTAAAACTTGATTTTGAAAAGGCTTACGATACTGTAAATTGGGATTTTCTTTTGGATATGTTGCACAATGTGGGTTTTGGTGTCAAATGGTGCTCATGGGTGAAAGAATGTATCTCAACTGTCTCTTTTTCTGTGCTCATAAATGGCTCTGCTACTCATGAGTTCAGATCCCAAAAAGGTATAAAACAGGGAGACCCATTATCCCCTTTCTTTTTTACCATAGTTGTTGAGGCCTTAAATGTTCTACTAGAGAAGGCAAAAGAAGTGGGTTTGATCAGTCACGTTAGTATTGGGAATGGGGGTCTTGTTTTAACACATCTTCAATATGCAGATGACACCTTCATTTTTTGCAAGAACAACATAGAGGAGATCAGTAATATCAAAAGAATTCTGCGATGTTTCCAGCTACTGTCAGAGCTTAAAATTAACTTCTTCAAAGAGTGTAATGTGTGCAATTGGCATTCCATAAACTACTCTTACCCAAATGGCCAACAGAATGGGGTGTAGAGTGGACAAACTTCCCCTGAAGTACCTTGGACTTCCTCTAGGTGCAAACCCAAGAAGAATTAATACGTGGGAGCCTATTGTGGATAGAATCAAGAAGAAACTATCAAAGTGGAAAGGGAGGTGCACGACCAAAGGGGGTAAATCCACTGAGAAAATTCAAAGGCAATTCTTTTGGGGAGACACATTGGAGAAAAAGAAGTTACATTTGGATGGAGCTGCTTGATGAAAAGCAGGAAAAAGGGTAGTTTGGGTGTCAAAAAACTATTGGATCATAACTTATATCTCCTTGCGAAATGGTGGTGGAGATTCTACAAGGAGAAATGATCTTTATGGGATAAGGTGATCTCTATGAAGTACGGGTTGGACAATAGTGAATGGTTACCACAACTCCTAGTGCCTACGAGAGATATCTATTGATCGGGCAATATCTCTTCGGAATTTGGCAAGTACCTTCATGACGGCTTCAAGATTGAGGTCAAATCGGGCAACCTAACAAAATTCTAGGAACACAAGTGGCTTTGGGAGACTCCTCTTAGAAGCCAACTCCCTAGACTTTGTGCGGCATCCTTACAACAAGAAACCAGAATTGGTAACATAGGAGAGAGATCAACACTTGGTTGGTGGCCACTTAATTTCAGAAGGAATTTACACGATTGGGAGAATTCATGTGAGTTACATTCACTTACAACACAAACTGGCGGAGATCAACTTAGTAAGGGATCAAGACGACATTTAATTTATTGTGGACCCAAGGACAAAAGCAATTCTTTCTTTGTAAACAGAGTGTGGATTTCAGATGAAGGGGTGCATGAATGCCCCCTTTGTGCAGAGGCTTGTGAAACCCCAAGACACATGCTTCTCCATTACAGATTCTCATGCATGGGAAGTGTGGATGGATATATTGAGGTGGTGGGGTGTACTCTGGATCTGTCCTCCAACAATCATGGACTTCATAGCTATGTGGTTTTATAACTCTTTCAAAATCCTGGAAAAGAAATGTTGGGAATCAATTTTGTTTGCAGGTTTATGGTCAATTTGGATTGCCAAAAATGAGGTTATATTCAATAACAAGCATCTAGATGTAGATGAAGTGGTGGACTTAATCAAAACTAGGGTAGCGTTTTGGATCAAGCAAAGCATAATGTCACGAAATACTCAATGGAAGAATTCAAAAGGGGAATAGAGGTGATCAGACGCATGAGGATATAACTGAAATTATAGAATTTTGGGAGTTAGTGCTTTCTGAGTTTTGGACTTCCAACCGACTTGCTGGAAGTCCCTCCTCTTTTTTTTCTAGTTTGTTTTCATTTTACCATCTGGTCTCTTGCTCCATTTTTTGGGGCGGGACATAAGTGGCCTCTTTTTTCGATGTACCATTGTCGAGTTCAATAAAATTTCTCTTTTGCTAAGAAAAAAAAAGATACACCTAAATCATGAGCCTTCTAACACCATAAAGGTTCCTTTTAAAATCTCCCACCGTATACATCTTTATATCAAATCTGACTTTGACCCACAAGGCTGCCCTTGTTTTGATTAGTTCTACCACTTGGTTGAGATCAACAACTTTGTTATTGAAAATAACATCATTCCTTGCAATCTAAATAGATCGACCACAAAGTTGCAAAAATACAGCACTTCCAAAGGTGTTTCTCTAGATTTCTAAAACAAAAAAGGAAACCACCAGGAGGATAAACCCAGCAGATTTGAAGGAACCACGCAAACTATATTCTACCACTCTGCATCTTCGACTAAATTTGTCTAGAAAACGGGCATGTTAACAACAAATGCTCTGGTGTTTCCACTTCCAGTGGACAAAATGGACAAGCCAAATCTTGCTCATCCATTCCCACAATAATGTTTCTGCTATTCAAGACCGATCTAGTCGCAATCCTGTTTTGACACCTCAACCACACGAAAATCTCTACCTTTGGAGGACTAAGATTTCTCCACAAAGGTCCAAGTCCAATATTAGGGGTAAAGGCATGAGCTTAATTCCCATAGGTCATATACAGACTTAACAGAAAACATATTATTTGAATTACCAATCCAAAACATAGAATCCATTCTTGATGACTCCGGGGTCATATTCTGTAATCTCACTCCTAACTCATTAAACTGTGCACTTTCGCACTGAAACAATCTCCTCCGAAAGGACAAAATCCAATCCCCATTACCTACTGTATTGATCACATTACAAACCAATTCCTCTTTTTGCGTAGATGCCTGGTAAAGTCTAGGATATTCCTCGTGCAACGTTTGGTCCACAGCCACTTGTGCTTCCAGAACAATGTATTATTTCCTGAATAAACTTGAATTCTGAAAGTTACTTAAATTATGGGGGCAGCGGTGACTTGTAAGGGGTGTATGTGGTGTTTCTTTGGGGGCAAATGGGTTTCTTTGGCCACCACCAGAGGTGTAATTTGTGTGGGCCCCAATATGATGGTAAGCGAATTTGTGTAAATGTTTGTGATTGTAAAATGATTGTTAATCTTGTGGGGTTCAAGCAATATGGGTGTCTAATTGGCTTCTTGTCAACTACTTTATATTAAAGATCGAAGGGTTGAGGGGTAGGTTAAGCAATGCGAGTAGTAGCACTAAGAGAGTATTGTACTCTTCGAAGCTCTCCCAATGTATTTTGTTTTTCCTATTGTACTGTTTCCATCTTTGCATCTTTATTATTAATGGAAATCTTTTGCGTTAAAAAAAGAGGAGGCATAGTACGTAGGGCACAGTTGGCCCCCAAGTCGTAACTTTTTTTTTATAGGTAATGTAGGATGTTCCCGGCCAGTTTGCACGCAGCTCAGACTAATTTTTATAGCACCTCCCACCGCCGTAAGAGTGGGGGTAAAGTAGCCCCAAAAGTTGTTGGTAAGGGGAATCGAATCTGAAACCTTAAAATGGAGCAAACACCAAAGTCTCAAGCCAAAATCACTTGGCCAACCTCAATCTTGGGTTAAGGGGGCGCTCCGGTTTCTTAAAAAAGAACTTTTAGAAAAGGAAAGTAATTTCAAACTCAAAAATCATGTGTTTACGCAAATAATTTTCCTACTAATATGGATCTTGTTTGATAGATCTCATTGAAATCTTTTAAATGGTGCAAAAAAAATTGAAATATTATTTTTCATTTTCGTTATATTTGAGTTTGAAATTACGTTTAAAAAAAAAAAAGGGTTTAGAAAGAAAACGGAACGGGGCCCAACTTGCTTTGTTGTATTACAATTGTAAACTCTCCCTTCCCTTCGTTTCTATATCATGATCAAAATGTTTTTTTTTTTTTTTGCAACGACAATATTAAACTTGACCGTCAAATATTAATCACTACAATAAATACTCAAATCAATCTTCAAAACTGTGAAATTGAAAAACTATGTGTACTTACTAGAGAGATTTGTCGGAGAAAAAAATTAAAATACCTCTCTCAAAAAAGGAAAAAATTAGATGTTTTAATCAAATTGAAGTATTATGATCTGTAAGAGTTCTTTTGAGGTATTGAAACTTTATAAAGGAAATAGGGAGAGGAAGGGGTAGAGAGAGGGTGAGACAGGATGAGAATTGGAAGACCCCAAGGAAATCGAACTCTGTTCGTTGATAATGTTTGGCTTTACAATCAATTTTCAAAGTTTGGCAAGATCAGGGACCTGTTCATCCCCAGCAAGAAGAGCAAAATCACCGGCCAAAGTTCTTGTTCCCTCAGAATTTTAACCAAGGTTGAGGGTTATATTATCAATACTTCCGAAATACCATGTGGTGTTGTCGACCTCGTACATTATATTAAAAAGTGCATTGCATAATAAATATGACATCACATTATGGTGAAATCTACACTATTTCAACCAATAGGAAAGAGGGTGAATAAAATTGCACTCCAACCTGTGGTAGATAGGATAGAGAAAAGATTGGCAGTGTGAAACAGGAGATTTATATCCTCTGGTGGTAATTGACACTTATCAACTCAAATACAAGCAATCTGCCTATCTACTTCATGTCTATCTTTAAAATGCCAATTTATGTTGCAAGGACAATTGGAAAGCCGCAAAAACAGTTTATTTGGGGGATACCATTGATAAGAAAAAGATCCATTTGGTTAAATGAAAAACTATAACTAAGGGCAAAAAATATGAAGGGCTAGGGGTGAAAAGATTGATTGAACAAAATCATGCTCTGTTAGCAAAGTCGTGGTGGAGAAAAAGATTCTTTGTGGGCAAAAGTGGTATGCAGGAAGTATGGATTATCACACCAAGCCTGGCTTTCCTTATTACCATCTTCTGGCCGTGCATCTATTATCTGGAAAGACTTTTGTGCAATTGGAAATACGGCTAATGTGGTGAAAACCAAAACCCCACAAGCCCCTGAAGCTGCGGCCGAACATGCCTAAACTCGCCTCCCCGTCACCAGAGGTGAATCTATGTTGAGCTTTCCATGGTCAAGAACACCTACACAAATTTTATTTTATTTTTCCTTGGAATACATGTAAAATTTATGGGCTAGTCTTTTTTTGAACACCCAATTTAAATATTAATAAACACTCAATTTTAATAGTCTTGAATACTTTATTCAAAAAGAATGGAACACCCAACCCAAAAACCAGTTGCACATGCACTCAATCATAACCCAATTATAGCTCATCAATCCACGTAATTCATATTTGAACACGTGATACATTAATTACTTCAAATAAAACTCATAATCATAACAAAGAAATTGAAAAAGAAACAGAAAAAGAAGAATCTATTGATGTAAGTATTATGCTTGGCGTGCAAGTAGAGTATAGTGCAGTTGGTGTCTCCCTTAGTCTTCGATTCCCGTAAGCACTCACCTTCCTCCCCAAATCCCCTAGGATATAGTAGATTAAGATTAACGAATGACAAAAAAAATGTATTATGCTCTGCGTTATCTATCCACCTTTATTAATTTCAATGGTCTAAATATGTTAATTTCGCATTCATGACAATAACTACTTTATTTCCTTTTGTCTTGTTAGCTAATAGAATTACAGACAAAGCTTTAAAAAAAATTTACATTGCAAACCCCATTAACTTGAATAATATTTCTTCGAATTTAAGACTACAATAGAAAATTAAATCTCATCATGTCATCTTAAAGAATAACATATTTTCGAGAAGGTCAGTCCAAACATACTCGCTACAGTTTCTTTCAAAAGGGCTTTAGTACATTCTTTTATAATTTCGGCAAAATAAAATTTAATTAGAAACTCGATAAAAGATACATCGAGAAGGACAGGACGAGCATCAAAGAACATTCATGTGCAAACCACAATTCGGGGAGAAGAGAAAACCAACCAATAGTTGGTGCAAAAGAAAAGAAAAGAAAAGAATAAGTGATGGGCGCGTAAATGTTCACATATGTGTCCCTTAATTTATCTTTGTTAAGTCTATTTATTTTATTACTTTGTGTTTTAATGCTTATTTTGTGTATTGTAGGTATTTGAAGGATTCGGTACAAAAAGCGCAAAATACAAATATCAAACGGTGATTGAGGCTGGTTCGTTTGAAGGTCAATACAAAGTCAAGATAGTCCATGGGCATAACTACAGAGGATAGTAACTTGCAATTCAATTGGAATTTAGGTCGGCAAGTAGTAGCGTGCGTGGCCCACGGCTGGGAATTATTAGAATTAAAAAGTAAAAGGGTTTTCGGCCATATATATAACAGAGGACTGATTCACCAAAGAAACCTCTCTTTTACTTTTCTGACGGACGGATTCCGGGGCTGCCAAGACCGAGAGCTACAGGGAACAAAGCGCTGGGATATCTTCTTGGATTCTCACGTACGACGAAATAGAAGAGGGGGCTGCCGAGATCAGGAGGTTTTGTTCTGGATATTGTTTATGCAGTCTTAGATCTTACGTTTTTACTTCTATTTCTTTTCGTATCAAGTTATTTGAAGTTTTGTTCAATTACTCATCTTTCGGCAATTCGTATTATATTTTGTTCTTAATTAAAGTTGCTCGTGGATCTTATTTTAGTTTTAATCTTTTATTTAATTTTCATTCCAAGCATGATGCACGTTAGGGTTTCTTTTGTTTCTCGTTTAATAATGTGTAAGTAGTCATTAGGTAGGGTCGCGGGGCGATTAGCACACCGTGGCTAGTTTGGGTACTGCTCCTTTTATCGAATAATGAAAAAATGATTTTAGATTGGAAAATACTTCCCGCTGACAAAACCCGGGCATCGTCGGAGCCCATGTGAACGGGGGAATGGGGGTCCAAAACTCGTTCTTCGCTGCGCATGGGTATACGGCGACCATAGGGTCGTGCATCTTGCGGGGTATCTTTTTATATCTAAAATTAAATATTTTTAAGAACTCCAAACAGAGCAGGATAATCCAGACTAGTTACAAGTGCTATGAACCCTACGACCGTACCTCTTTTTAATTATTTGAAAAGAATAGTTATTTTCTAGATTTTAGTTAATCTTCCATCAATCGACAAAGGGTGGCTACCTAAGAGCCAATTTAATCAATAACAACCCGAGTTTTTAGTCAGCACACATCACCATCTCTGTGGATTCGACTCCGGACTTACCGGATATTATGCTGCATCGGTTTCCGCCCTACACTTGGGGCAACCCATTAATTTAGGTATAGGAATCGGTCAAGCATTTTTGGCGCCGTTGCCGGGGACGGTTACGTGTGTTAAGAATTCGGGTAGTTATTTTTTATTTTGTTTTCTTTTTAGTTCTTTATTTATTTATATTTTTTTTAATTGTTGAAAAGCAAAAAAAAAAAAATGGCCGATTTTGCAAGGTGGTTTGGAGGTTATATAAAACAATTTGATTGTTCAGTATCACTTCCAATATTTTATGGTATGGCATCAGAAAATCCTTTTTCGCATATTCATGACATTGAGAATGCTTTTGGTAGCGATGAAATGACTCTTTTACATGTATTTTCAGCATCTTTGCGTGATAGTGCTCTAGATTGGTTTAATTGTTTGAGTCCAAGATTGACATGGAGTGAGATTGTAATACAGTTTTTCAAAACTTTCAATCCCTCATATGAGACTCATATGCTTTTACAAGAACTATCAGATTTCTCTCAACAAGATGATGAGTCTTTGTCACAGTGTTGGGAGCGATTTAAATTTGTCGTATTCTCTTGGTCGAGTTTTAATTGTGAGATTGG
The DNA here is from genome assembly GCA_014282245.1 of Rhododendron simsii. NCBI lineage: Eukaryota > Viridiplantae > Streptophyta > Magnoliopsida > Ericales > Ericaceae > Rhododendron > Rhododendron simsii. Next base: position 9,251,868 of record CM024962.1, read on the forward strand.
CAGTCTTCTGGCTACCTTTTGCCGTAGTTTAAATCCTAAGTCGTGCCAGGTGGATTTTAGTTCCACTGATGAATTTCTAGATAAAAACCCTGAAGAGGCTTGGGATTACCTAGATGACTTGACCCAAAAGCTCCAATTTTGTGAGTTGACTGAGAGTTCTGAAGATACCAATTCTGATGGGAAGGAAAAAGAGGAAATAGAGCCACTTTATTTTGATCAATTAGCTGATTCTCTATCTTACAATCAAGTTGAAAATTTTCAAGTGGATAATTCTTGTGTATTGGAAGATGAAATAAGAGAGTCACTTGTAACTAACGAAAGAGTTGGTTCACTTGAAGTGCAACAGTCTTCTCGAGAGTATTCTAGTACACTTGAAATGGATTTTCATGATGCGACTCTTGAGGAGTCGTTGCCAATAATTGTGCAAAGTCCACTTGTTCTTGATGATCAAATATCCCCGGCCATAGATATTGATGTCATCACTCCTATTGAGCATCCACCATTGCAAGAGATTATCACGTTTGAACAAATTGACTTTCTTTGTGTTGATAATTTTAATGTGGTTTACTATCCATTTTTCTTAAAATTTATTAACAACTTGAAAGTTAATTTGGTTGGAAATATGCAATTGGTGGAATTTAGAATTCAAACGCGACAAAGGCAATTGAAATACTCTAAGTATTTGATTTCGTGGCATGGTCGCGTACAATTTTTAATGGAGTGTTTGAAGTGGGGTGAGATGTTACAATTTGTTGCGCTTCATAGTGTAATGAATGGTTGGATTTCACGTGATGGGAGTGAATATCATTAACTTTTTGTATTTTGTATTTTGTATTTTTTTTCCCTTTTCTCTTCCTTAGATTAGCTACTTTTATTTTATTTTTGTGAGGACTAACATTGCAGGATGCTTCGTTCAAGTTGGGGGGTCTTCTTCCCGCAATATTATTTCTTGCATAGTTCTCCATTACGAGGTGATACTTTTTCATTCTTTTTCTTTTGTGTCCTATTTTTGTTCTTGCATTCAATGAGGACATCGAATGATTCAAGTTGGGGGGAGGAATTACTTTGGTAGTTTATTTTTTTTTAAAAAAAAAAAAGAAAAAAACTTGTTGGATCCTTTTTACTTGAGACTTGGAGATTGCAATGTTTACTTGTTGGTTGCTTGTACTGAGAATCTGTGGGCATTTCTTGAATATTTATATTGCACGATAGTTCTTTTTGCTAACTTGGCGATAGGAATTTATCTTGGCATACACTCTTAGCATCTTTGCACTGTAAGTTTCTTGGACCTTGACTGCTTGTGAATTGTGACATGAGTGCTTTCAATGGCTAGATTAGTGGAGACTTATGTCCATGTGAGCTTTAGTGCCTTACCTTTCTTTGGAGTGGTGTCACATAAATTCTTTGCTTGTCATAAAAAAAGGGCTTAATCGTTATTGATCTCATTATCTTTGTCGTCAAGTATTAGGACTAAATGCATGCCTATTATTTTTTCTTTTAGGAATGGAAAGTTACATGGTTGTATTGCCCCTAGGAGATGATAGTAGGCCATTTTTGTGCTTTGAGCCTGTTCGTTTCTTTTTCTTAAACACTTTATCCCTTGCAAGCCACATTGTGCCTTTTGCATGAGCCATTTCTTGTTAAGCTTCACCAACCATACTGTGTCTTGAGAATGGCAAGTTAATCATGTGAAGGTTAATTTTTGAAGAGAATGGAGAAAGTGTATTTGAGAGAGATGTGCTTGAAATATTGTGTGTTCTTCCCATAGCTAAAACGAAAAAAAAATTGAGAGAATTACAAAGAAAAAAAATAATGGAACTTGAATGAAAAAGGGGAAGACACTCATACATTTGTTTGAAGAAAGAAACATGTGAACTTTAAAGGGAAATTGTGTGATGGGTGAAAAATAAGAGAGATGTGGCGGAATTGAAATGAATGATAAGAGGGTGCACATTGTTACACTTGCCCTATATTGTTTTAGCTTATTCTCAGACACTTGCTTATGATTTATCCTAACCTTTGAAGCACTTTTCCTTACCCACCGATATAACCGAATAAAAGTCCTATTTGATCTTAGGGGCAATGGGTGGTGGATCGATGGATAGATAGTTTTTAATACTTGACATTCCTTTCATGAGATCATATGTCTACCTTAATAAGCTTTCTCTTCGTGTCTAAGTGTGAGGGGTACTTTGTCCACCCGCACACATTGAGAGTTTATTAAATGCACCTTGTTTCGAGTGTTTTCTTTTGTTGAGTGCATGACACGGTGAGAATTGAAGTCGAGACTCGGTCCGGAGAGAGTACTTGGTTGTGGTTCACTTGTGGTCAAGGTCCTTGCTCACACACGCTAAGTTTGGATGCCATGATTAATTTCTATATTTTGATAGCATCTAGAACTACTGTTGCGTATGCTATATTCTTGGCATTGGTGTATCAATGAGTTGCATTGCAGTTTTTGAGTTCTATGTGAAAAGGATTCACGGTGTTTTGTGGGTGATCACTGCTGAAAACCCTCACGAGACTTCACTCGTCCTACTAGGGCCGCCTGGGGGTTTAAAAGAACTATCAGTTTTAATTTGTTTTCTATTCGTTGCATTTTGTTTTCTTTGCTCGGGACTAGCAAAGTGTTAGTTGGGGGGTGTGATGGGCGCGTAAATGTTCACATATGTGTCCCTTAATTTATCTTTGTTAAGTCTATTTATTTTATTACTTTGTGTTTTAATGCTTATTTTGTGTATTGTAGGTATTTGAAGGATTCGGTACAAAAAGCGCAAAATACAAATATCAAACGGTGATTGAGGCTGGTTCGTTTGAAGGTCAATACAAAGTCAAGATAGTCCATGGGCATAACTACAGAGGATAGTAACTTGCAATTCAATTGGAATTTAGGTCGGCAAGTAGGAGCGTGCGTGGCCCACGGCTGGGAATTATTAGAATTAAAAAGTAAAAGGGTTTTCGGCCATATATATAACAGAGGACTGATTCACCAAAGAAACCTCTCTTTTACTTTTCTGACGGACGGATTCCGGGGCTGCCAAGACCGAGAGCTACAGGGAACAAAGCGCTGGGATATCTTCTTGGATTCTCACGTACGACGAAATAGAAGAGGGGGCTGCCGAGATCAGGAGGTTTTGTTCTGGATATTGTTTATGCAGTCTTAGATCTTACGTTTTTACTTCTATTTCTTTTCGTATCAAGTTATTTGAAGTTTTGTTCAATTACTCATCTTTCGGCAATTCGTATTATATTTTGTTCTTAATTAAAGTTGCTCGTGGATCTTATTTTAGTTTTAATCTTTTATTTAATTTTCATTCCAAGCATGATGCACGTTAGGGTTTCTTTTGTTTCTCGTTTAATAATGTGTAAGTAGTCATTAGGTAGGGTCGCGGGGCGATTAGCACACCGTGGCTAGTTTGGGTACTGCTCCTTTTATCGAATAATGAAAAAATGATTTTAGATTGGAAAATACTTCCCGCTGACAAAACCCGGGCATCGTCGGAGCCCATGTGAACGGGGGAATGGGGGTCCAAAACTCGTTCTTCGCTGCGCATGGGTATACGGCGACCATAGGGTCGTGCATCTTGCGGGGTATCTTTTTATATCTAAAATTAAATATTTTTAAGAACTCCAAACAGAGCAGGATAATCCGGACTAGTTACAAGTGCTATGAACCCTACGACCGTACCTCTTTTTAATTATTTGAAAAGAATAGTTATTTTCTAGATTTTAGTTAATCTTCCATCAATCGACAAAGGGTGGCTACCTAAGAGCCAATTTAATCAATAACAACCCGAGTTTTTAGTCAGCACACATCACCATCTCTGTGGATTCGACTCCGGACTTACCGGATATTATGCTGCATCGGTTTCCGCCCTACGCTTGGGGCAACCCATTAATTTAGGTATAGGAATCGGTCAAGCAATAAGGGACCAAAATAAAACTATATATTCACTCCAATAAATCCAGACAGCCAAATATTGTGTCTTCTAATTCCATCCAAGTGGCACCTAAAGTCTTCAATCGAATAGGAATTCAGGTTGCAATTTCCTTTTAACTCAAAAAGCCACCCTGAGCTTGATTAAGTCCACAGCTTCATCGACATTAGGTTGTTTGTCTTTGAAAACTAGATCATTTCTAGTATTTCAGATAGTCCAAAGTAAGCATATAGGGTGGTGTTTCAACAAATTTCTTCAAGATTATGGAAAGAATCGGAGAACCGAAAATCATTGTCACCAAATATGAGATTAACATTCCTCAGGGTTTTAGTAGATTAATATGTCGATTGAACATTTTCACCAAATATGAGATCTCATCTACATGATCGTAATGAATTTTTGGCTCTAAGGCCTTTCAACGAACACCCGAAAACTCCTTATTTAGTTTTTGGGCTCTATTATGGTGCTCATTAAAAGGCCTTAGAGCCAAAAATTCATTATGACCATTTAAGATAAAATGTAGAGGTGCCAATCCCAACCCATATTTCTTAACCAGCCCAAATCTGCCCACTTGTAACCCAACCCGCCCATATTATGTAATGGGTTGATATGGGTTCAATCCATATCAACCCATATTATTATGAGTTTAGATGGGTTGAGAGTGTGTTTAATATGGGTTAAAATTAAAAGTGGTCCAACATCCTTTTTTTTTTTTTCGCCCGCACTCTCTGGCGTCTTCTCTAATTTTCATCAATCCGTTTCACCTCTCTCTCTCTCTCTCTCTCTCTCTCTAACTTCTTCTGCCAAACACTCAAAAAGTAACGCAAAAAAAAATAAAAAAAGATTTAATTAGGGTGGGTTTGAATTTTAAAAAAATTTGAACATAGACCAAAAAAAAAAGTCATTTGACTTTTTAATCCAAATCTAAGAGGTAGCTTCGATGAACGCAACGAAGACCGAAACTGTACAATCAGTGCAATCATCGTCTTCCAGACAATTCTCTGATACAGCCTCTAACTCCTCATCGAAATTACATTACTGTTTGGAAATGGAAAAAAAAAGAAGTAAAAACATGATTTTTTAAATCTTTTTTAGCCTCTAATTGCTTCATTTTTATTCAAAAAAAATTTGAGTTTTAATCATAAAATTTTACTTTTCTGAATCCTCGACAAATTAGAGAAGGGAAAAAAGGGGAAAGGGAGGGGAAAAACAAGGGGGGGGGGGGGGGGGGGGGGGGGGGGGGGGGGGGTGTGGTCGGGAAGGGCAGGTTTGGGTTTGGCTTGACCTATATTTGACCCGACCCGTTTCAACCCGCTTGCTTTTTGACATATATTTGACCCGCACAAACCCGCCCAGACTCGCCCGTTTGCTACCTCTACTAAAATGATCAGAAAAATAAGATCTTCACACCGGTTCAACCAGATTGAAAATTGGAGCACTTAATTTTTTAATCATATTTTTTTCGTTAGTTTCATTAGTAGTGTTAACAATTTTACCAATTTGGAACGTAAAACAAACTACATGGATGAAATGGTGACAATTGAAACTAAAGGGACGAAATTGAGACAACCGTAAAATTAGAGGGACGACTACAAAAATTTGCCCTTTTTTTTTTTTTGAAAAACAAGTATATATTTTTTAAGTTATTATTTTGCCTTGTAGTTAATTTTTTTAGAATAGGGATTATTTTTTTTACCACACTATTTATAGTTTTATACTAGTATATGACATTTTGTACTTATATTATTGGTTAATAGATCAGTTAGTAGAGTTAAGGTAATTTCTGAACACCCTATTACAAATTTTTGGAGCTGCCACTACACGCCCTTCACCGCCTTAATCACCGTATGCCTCCCATATACCACCTCCTCTTCACCGCCTTAAAACCCCCCTCTGCGCCTCCTAAGTCGCTCTCCAACCACAGCCACAACATTGGCTTCCCTTCCTAAACGCTGCCAAGACCCACCGCCCAAATAACCTCACTCCTCCTTCCCAGCGGCCAGCGCTGCCAGCATCCACCTAGGGGTGTCAAACGTGCCTGTCGTGCCGTGCCATGCCAACCGTGCTTCGTGTCGTGCCGTCCCGTGCCCGTTTACTTCATCGTGCCATGGCGTGCCGTGCCGTACCGTGCCCGTGCCGTGCCATGGTGGGCCATTTTGCTTTGTCGGGCCGTGCCTTTATAAAATCGTGTCGTGTTGTGCCGTGCGAGGGGTTATGCCACCACCTCGGCTAAACAATGCAATCAAATAAAACTAACTATACTAACTAAAAACACACTCAATATTTAGCCTGGCTTCGTTACACCTCACGTTTGGCATAAAACCAGGTTAAAGGTATCTACCAAGCTAAATACGAGCTACTAACACATAAAGTACTAGAGATTTGATAGTCAATAACTCACTGTTCACCTTCCGAAAGTGAGAGAGAGAATGGATTCTAGAATGTTGGAAAGGCACTTGCTGGATCGAAAACAACTACCACAAAAGCTATCCAAGTACACTATCCCATATGCACACATCGAATACTGCAATCACACCCACAAAAAAAACCCAACTGTTAAAACAGATCAAACTAGCAATTCGGTAAAATAAAATATATAAAAAAAGGAAAAAAAGAAACATACACTACTACAATAATGCTTAATGATCACATTAATTATCCGTGATCTTTTGATTTTAATCACGGATATAAAATCGTGGTCTATCGGCCGTTATTAAAAGTCTCCTAATTTTAATTACGGTTATAAATTGTGGTTGCAAAGTTGTGACCAACCCATCTCTTCTACCACCTGCAACATATCATTATGCAGCAATAAGGTCACAAGCAATATTACAATCCTCCCACAGTAAAAAAGCATAATTCAACTTCAATTCAAATAACCGGACTAAAGTCTAGTTTTGGGAGACTAAAATAGAGCCACGTCACTTTTTCTCTCGTTTTAGCATCTTGCTTTTTACACCAAGACACCCTAAGCATATTGGGTGTTTAAAAACATCACGGGATAAATTGACGAATCCAAAATATTACTAAATAACACTTAAATAAAGTAGTGCCGTAAGCTCGATCAGTTATCTGGTCAGCCATGTATAACATTACAAATACGCAACAGATATTAACATGAATAGCTCTATAACAAACAGAATATAAATTGAGTTTGCTAACAAAGCCAATTTCAAATAAATTAATTGCACCTTTTGTCGATACGAATAAGGGGAATTCCAGTACCATTGCCACTCATAACCACTCCATGAATAGGAGGCCATTTTACTCCCTTTCTGTTTTTTCAAGAAACAACAATTGAAGCTTTAATTTAACTTGTGAAACAGCACATAAAATAAAAGGCTGGAAGAGACAAGAGCCCCCCCAAAATTGAACTGGTACAAAGATTCTACGTGTAGAATAAAGACCCACAGATACATTTCTGTGTAATTAATACAAAATCGTTTGGTTACTTTATCAACACCTCAATGCATGAATCATTGTGATTGTAAACAGACATACAACTTCAATATCCGCCATAATCACAATCCCCTGACCCAACAGA